>JBAMJV010012138.1:0-87041 GCA_037951105.1 Echinarachnius parma
ACCTATTGAAGTGATACATACTATGTATTTCTTTATTATTGTACCCTTTTGTTGTATTTTCCACAATTTTTCGTCAAATTATTTGGGGAAGTGGCACGCCAACGTCTAACAATGCCAATAGGCATATAGGAAGACCACGAATACGTGCGAAAAGATAGAGATTCTTAAACATGATAAAAGGAGACAGAAATACGATGTATGCTTGTGATTGAACTTAAAGTAAATGTAAGATTAACTGAGTTAGAACCACAAGTACATTTGTTTTCTGAGACGATGCGTGGTTCGGATTCGTAAATTAGACGCAGGGTGTCGTATTGCGAACGCCTTACGCACGGTGCGAAATACACACAAGTCTAGTACTGACTATTCGGACAACCCTCTACATCACCGGTTGGTTGCATTAAAGGGGAAGAATGGTTGTGCTTGGATGATGAAAAAGCTTGTTGATACAAATGCTACAGAATTATTCATACAACGCGCAAAAAGGTTCAACTTTCATGACCTTGAAAACGTTGTTGAGATTCATCGAAAGGTTATTGCCTTCGAGCAACGTATGTATCACTTTCTAATTTCGGCATAATCTAAATGTATTCACTGAATCTCATGAATTGTGTTGATATTTTGTTCTATTTTATGTCTCAATAGAAATTAAAAAAACATGTACAATGGAAAAGGTTGACACGCACGGTCATCATGAGTGCATTATTGCGAAAAACGTGACTGATATCTTATAAAAGTAATTTAAATTAAAATGATTAAAGGTGGTTTGCATTCAGACGTGCGGTGCCATCTTGCGAAGGCCTTGCGCATGGTGCAAAATTCTCAATCAACGATTTGTATTAGTCTCTTGAACTTTTGATAAGTCGACGTCCGTATAAGATCAAAACTAATCGAAAATTGTATTTGCAACGATAGAGAAGTCGCAAATAAATCAACGATTTCTATAACTTTTCTTTGATATGATGGTGTCGGAAATCATAATGGTTGGCAATCGTATTGAATAACCTGTGGTTGAATTGCCAACAAGTGGTTTGCCCGCTTTAGGGGATATAGGTCTCGCCTGGGATTCTATCATTATTATTGATGGAAAGATTGGTGTGAATACATTGATAAATCGACGGGAAATCATCGTCATTGTTGGTATAAAAAAAATGATCATAAATTGTTCGGTTATGTATAGAATACAAAAATCACATTGATAAATTGACGGGAAATCATCGCCATTGTTTGGGATCAAAAGTGATAATGGATTGTTCGGTTATTTGAAGAATACAGATCGGGAATCGCACGTGGGTTAAAAGAAAGAAAGAAAATATGAGAAATCGGCTGTGTGCTTTGTATTCCTAAGAAAGGAAAAAGATTGAGGAATCAAACCTGTGAGTGAGCGTTTTTTGTTGTACGCGAACGAAAGACCGCGGATTATTATTGTTCGTGTGTATTACTTTGTGGACTACGGTAAATAAAAGATCATGGCATTGTTCGTTTGTTTGAAGAACAGACAGCCAAGAGGCTGGCATCAGTCGCTATTTATCCAGTTTTGTCGAGCTGTCCCGATACGAAACGAAACTTGATTGATTGCTTCCGCCATCCGTCAAAAGCGAGTATAATACAGCATCTTTGATTTGATAATAATATTATTTAGCCCGCCATACATAGATCGTCCGACTCAAAGACAGTCGTGATAAGACTAAAAGCATAATAGGTGTAAATATTTACTGGACTGTCATATCATTTCAGATATAGACTGACTGAAACCTGACAAGATCTGTAATGGTACCTACTCAGGATTTTGTTTGCAGAGGGCACATTGCAAAAACGGTTAATTTTGGAGATGAAATAGATGTGTATTATGTCTATTGGCATTGTAATGTGATATTTTCATTGGCGAAACTAATATTACAAAGGTGTGAACATATATATGCTTTTGTAGGTAAGGCATATAAGTCTTTATAATATGACATTATGTTCTTTGGCTAGAACAGTGGCTGTAAGAACGAGTATGCAAAATATTACACGAACTTTGAATAACCATTTCACCAAAAAAAAGAGCTTTCTAATTAATCAACATCGTAACAGAAACCCGTTCTCTGCGCATACTGTATTGGACAAGCAGAACCTTTTAGATATAATTATATTGAATCTATGTTTATAAAAGCACGAACACGAACTTTAAATTATTTCTCACTTCGAACAAACGATGTACATGATATATGACAACCATTACATCTCACAATATAGGTCATTTAAAATGTGAATAGGTAGTATTGATATATAATATAAAGAAGAGCAATCTAACTATCAGTAGTTATTCAGCGGAGTTAATCTCCATTCAAAGTAGTCGACCACATCCTAACCCGCAATCGGCCGTTAAAGAGATCTAGATTATCTAGTAACTATGTTGTAAGAAGCAAGAGCGTTCTGTTACCTGATATATCCACTGAGTGATGTGTGAAAATTATACATGAAATGAATGTCTTATTGCCAAGTAAAGAGCAAAAAAGGTGTTATTTTCTTTGTGTCATTGCCAAGTTTGCCTGTTTATACTAAATTGAAACGATCCCCGTTTTTTAAATATTTTTATTAGATCATAAATATCTCCCAAAACAGAGAAAACATTTAGAAAACAAAAATTAAAATGGTTTCATACTTATATACTAATATAGATGAAAGCAACCATGCATGAACTACCAGAGATACAAGTGAGTTTGATCTATTCAGACAAAGTTACTGGAGCCCTTTAACTGAGTTACTGCATGCAACATTCAACTGCCTGGTTAACCACCGTGTTATATATAGGTTTGCGTTTCTTTTATTCTTTGTCGGCAAAGTATTGTACAATAGAGCGATAATGCAGTGTTGAAAACGTATGGAATATCGAAAAGATCTTTGATTTATAATGAAAATTGAATTATACAAGTTTATTTTTCATCATATCTTTCATAATTATATAGTTTTTGTTCATCATCCGTCCAACTAGCGTGACATATATACATTATGATTATGATATTGATAGTATCCCTATGTGTTTCCTGTCTGTGTATGTATGCAAACACTGTACTATATACTGACATTACTGGCGCCAGCCAATGTTATTGTTAATTGAACGCATAAAAGGACATTCACTCGAATACCAAAGGACCTATTTTATGTGGTTCAACATCAATTGAATTATAATTAATTGTAGATTAATTCGTTCTGAAGACGAAACGTATTAACAGTACTTCGATTGTATCCTGTAATAGGAACCTGTTATTATATATCCCATTTTAACAACAATATGTTAATCCTATGGTGTAAATCTGCAACACTATTACACTGTGGGTGTTAATACATTAAATAGTACCCAAAAAATACCAATGAATACAAAATAAAATAAATTAGGAAACGTGATCAAATGTTATATTTATTTCCAATACAGCTTGCAATCGAGCAATGGAGTACATATTTGTAATACATGAACCCCCCCCCCAAAAAAAAAAAAGTTCCGCAATCGAGGTTTGCGCATTAATAACTTTTCTATCACGCTATTACCATTCATAAATCAGGTATCATTGTAAAGTGTGAATCCTCCTCTTTACATTGATATAACATTTGCTATAGATATTTTAACATGGAATGTGCATTACATCCGAATGTAGGGCAAAGTAAAAAAATTAAATGTTGCAAAATACACTGATTTTGTCAACAGGTGTGCCTTTCTTTTGTTTGAAGATTAAAACATGGCTTGAATGCATGACCACCTCACCCCCATTCAAGCCAAGGAAGGCACACTGTTGACAAAATCAGTGCATTTTGCAACATTTCACTTTTGACTTTGCCCTACATTTGAATGCAATGCACATTCCATGATAAATATTCATAGCAAATGTTATATCAATGTAAAGGGGAGAATTTACGCTTTCCAATTATACCAAATTTAAGAATGGTAATAGCGTAATCATGGTAATAGAAAAGTTATTAATGCGCAAACCTCGATTGCGGAACTTTTTGTGCGAAGTATATATGAATTAAGAAATGTATTATAGTTTTTTCTTTTGTCAGAGGCAGGGCTACTTAGGCTCAGCTTTGGGCAACTAAGATAAATACAATTGTGTAACAGGACCGACCACCAGAAGAAAATGTGACACTAACTGCATATTGCCCTTGTCCGAAAGAACAAACACTCGCATGTTAAGCCCTCCGCACACAGAGCCGACTCGACCCGATCCGACTGGTTTTCAGTCAGGCTAGAGTCGGTTTCGCTCAATCGGAGCCGATTCAACATGTTGAATCGGCCTCGAATGATCTCCGACTGGCTCTTGACCAGCAAAAAACGAGTCCTGAGGCAACATATACTGAGCTAAACCGACTAAAAACCAGTCGGATCGGGTCGAGTCGGCTCTGTTTGCAGAGGGCTTTATCCTGTTCATCGCACACATACTCACACGAAAGTGAATTTGCAAGGGGACCTACTTATGTCACAACAATTACATGTGTCCACGTAAACTTGACTGACATTTTAACCCCTACCATAATATTCCAGGAAAAACTTTCAGTTTTCACTTTCAGTTATTAAAGAAATGGTGTGTATGTCTGAGGTATACCGTGTGGCGTATAGTTCAAGCATTATGACGTAAAATTGCGGTCACAATGGACCAACAAAAAACATAATGAAATCAAACAATGTTGAAGTTAGCGGCTAGTGTGTATACGCTAGAACTGGAAATGATCGGCCTTGATTAGCTTGACGCCAGCCGTGATTTGTATATAATTGGAAGAAATGGTGTCCGTTAATCACTTGTTAATAACGCTTACTATCCGCTGCCCTCTGCCACTGTCCTATCATTGACATAAACAACCGAATGCGACTCCGATTTGTATTTATTGGTAATTATTTCGCGCCAATTACGGGGTTGTAAAAATACATCGGATGCAGACCATGATTATTATTTCCATCTAAATATAAACGTCACCACCGGCAAATGACGAATGATTAGCCACTAAGAAAGACAATAGTTTATGCTTTCGATATTATTCAATCAAGCACCAATACTGCCGTGGGCTAAATTTAGAATGCAAGCTGAAAATGCAACGGAATGCATTAATTAAATTTGATAACATTCTGTCCGGCGATTTCGCTGATTTGTATATATTCACAAATTGAACCCGCCGAAATGTGGATAGGCGTAGAAAATCTCACGACAAAGCGGCCGCCTTAATGACGTTTATGAGATTTTTACCAATACTTTTGATGTCAGATTTCATGAAATATATATTTTATTATATCCGTTTATGGATTTCCGACCGCAAATCCGAGTGCTTATATACGAATTGGGTCAAACCCTCTCCGAAGTACTAGATTGACCTAATTTTTGTTTATCGAGAATCGAAGGGATGCTTTTAGGCTTTAGCCAGCGGTGTCTTGTTTCTAGGTGGCTTTAGTTAGACCATTCCGCCTAAAACTAAAAGCAAACAGGTCCAATTGCTTATTAAATAGAAAATATATAGAATAGAATGAAAGATTTTCCTCCAAACAATAATATATTATGCTTATTTAAGCAGATTTGTATCTCCTTGTATATTGCTCCCTCGCCACATTCCCCTGCATGTATACACAACTCCCTCTCCCCTCCCCCTCTCCCCTCCCCCTCTCCCCTCCCCCTCTCCCCTCCCCCTCTCCCCTCCCCTTCTCCCTCTCCCCTTCCATGCGTTCTCCACTTTCCCTACCCCTCGCCCCTATCTTTTGGCTACTCATTTGTTTATACTATAATATGTGCCGTTTACCTTTTTATCAAGTTATGTTCATTGAACAATACAACATCTGTCGGTAGGTATTCATTAACTTTTTTTAATGAGAGATTTAGAAATGTATATCATCAGAGTTCTTAAATGACGGAATGTGGAGAAATTACACCAAAATCGCATATTTCCGCTCCCTCGTTGTAAAAGCAAGTACATGAATTGTAATTCGATTGAAAATATTGATTTGAGAAACATTATAGTTAATTCAGTTGACAATTTTCATGCTGGATGTAGGTGCTTTACTATCAATTTCGCACTGTTCTAATGATAAAAGAAGACTTATGTTTGAAAGTTATGTTTATCTATAAATTTGTGTTACATTGTGCGGAACTAAATTATTTGATAAGAGGGATACCTATCTTTTAGCTGTAGTCACTTTATATTAAAAGGGATCTAGTATTAACTTTGTTGACGAGTGCAAAACGTGATGAATGGTTGATACAACGTGTATTGTTGTGATATGAGTAATGTGTGAACATTCCACGCTAAATTGATGTTATATGGCCGAGTAATGAGCAAAAATGCAAAGAGATATTTGCTGACACATTGCACTGACTTTGTACACAGTTATGACTATCCAGTGGATAGTTAAACATCGTGACACCTCAATCGTAAATATCTTTTTAACGAAAGGGAGATTCGAAAAACCGAAACCTGTTCCATGCTTCTATTGGTAATACGAATACAACAAGGTATGAGAGAACCACTAGATTTCTGATGAAGTTTTGTGGAGTTTGACAATGTTACTAGATCCCTTTATATTTCAGTAACGTGGCGTCCATGCAAACCATGGCATACACTAAAAAAAAAGAAGAGGCTTCTGGCCCTTTAGGTATTTGATATGTTCGGCCGCCCGTGTGGTTTATCCCGGTGGACATCTATCGGATTGCCCCTCCAGCTTAGACCCATGCGTAACACCTTTCATTATCACCGGCGAATATTCTTACAACACCTGAGTGACCATAAGGTATGACCCGGCAGTAAGAGGGTTAACCGGTCAAGGAGGACGCCCCTAAAGCCGCATAAGAGCGAACCTGTCAAAATATTTACTCTCCGCATGTTACCCCGCAATCATTGGCAATCATACTAAAGGAGATAGCATTAGTATACGGCCTACTATGATTGAAAATGCGTTGTTAACCTATTGCATTATGGAATCCTAATAGGCCTTGCAATACATCCATGCGAATTACAGTATATACTACGGAGCAAGAGGATTAATTAATGAACATACGAGTGAGTGAAATCATCTTGAAAACTCTCGGCTTGGTCAAGGAGTTGTTATTAGCTGTCATTAATAACCTCTCGGGTTGGATGAAAGATGTTACCTCTCTCGATATGAATAATACCACCTCGGTTTGATCAAGGCGGTATAACTTCCTCGGTTTGATACGAAGTAGGATTACAAATGTCAGCCTAGATCCTAAAAGCTTCGGAAGACATGGTAGGTCCTGCAAAGTATGCGAAGCTCTATAATAATTATTTGTCGGACCAGAGTGACATGCCCGATAAGATAGGAGGTGACAGAGCATGCAAGAAAATGTATTATTATCATCTAAATCCAAACAAAATAGGCCTACTTATGTTCACCCAATCCATGTGTGTAAGTGTAGTCCTATACCACATTTGCGTAGTCAGGGTCAACCAGATGACATGGGATTAGCAAAGGGGGGTGGGGGCGGGGGGGGGGGGGGGGGGGGGGTGAGAAGGACCCCATCCATACTATCCATACATGCATGAGATGGGACATTGAAATTGCTATGAATATGTATTATGACATTGATCGCATCGTTACTAAACGTTATACGTAATTCATGTGAAGATAAGACTGGAAAACAAAATTAATTACCTAATCTTTAGATGCTCCATTTAATGATGATGGGAAGTTACATTTCCCCAAGTGGTAGATGCTTCTTTTAATGATGTATATCATCTCGTAAAGTACAATTCCCAAGTGTTAGATATTTATTTCAGTGATGTGTTCGTGTGAAGATTACACTGAGAAAGGTTACCATTTCCCAAGCAAAATATGCCTTTTCAAACTTCGGGTTAGCAGTTACGTTTTGTAGATCTTCGTCGCTACGTGTTAAGTATATAATTAGGAGTTAAATAAAGGGACCAGTTTTAGACGAGTGTTATAAGACATGATAGTGACCTTATTATTCGCCCGTCATAGTTATTAGCATACGACTTGGGATGCTGCTGCTGTGTCGTCTATTATTCATGAGCGAATGCACGGTCAGGTGGACGGGGACCTGGTTGAGTCACGGCCACCCGATCGGTGCCGACAGTATCGTGTTATTGCATATTAGTATGTAACTTCACGATCCCAGCCAGTAAGCCAGGGTCAATGCGTCTCGTTATATCTAATAATCATAAATATACATGAGTGTATATAGGGCCTATATGTATAATAAATGTAGTTACAAATTTATGTTTTTTTGCACAAAAACAAGATTTGGATCAATCTATATGAATGAATGAATGAATGAATGAATGAATGAATGAATGAATGAATGAATGAATGAATGAATGAATGAATGAATGAATGAATGAATGAATGAATGAATGAATGAATGAATGAATGAATGAATGAATGAATGAATGAATGAATGAATGAATGAATGAATGAATGAATGAATGAATGAATGAATGAATGAATGAATGAATGAATGAATGAATGAACGAATGAACGAATGAACGAATGAACGAATGAACGAATGAACGAATGAACGAATGAACGAATGAACGAATGAACGAATGAACGAATGAACGAATGAACGAATGAACGAATGAACGAATTAACGAATTAACGAATTAACGAATTAACGAATTAACGAATTAACGAATTAACGAATTAACGAATTAACGAATTAACGAATTAACGAATTAACGAATTAATTAATTAATTAATTAATGAAGCTGAGCAAAGATAATGGGACTTTGAGGGGCTTGAACCCGCAACCTTCAGATTATAGACTGATGCTCTATACCAACTACTAACTGATAGCTTTCTACGTCTGTGGCTCATTCTCAATCTTACCAATATACATCATTAAAATAAGCATCTAACACGAAGGAAATGTATCTTTCTTAAAATGTATAATCTTCACATCGAATACATCACTTAAAAGAAGCCACTAACTGTAAGATGGTAAGATGAAGCCACTATAGTGAGCGAGTATTGAAATGTACACGGTGTAACATAAGAATGTAAACTGGACATGATCTCCTTTGTTGCTGGTCAATGGAGTATGCTACGACCGTTTCTCGCCCAGTCTAGCGAGGTCCGAGGGCCGCCCAAAATAAATAAGCGAATCGATTGGATGATCTGATGATGAATGTAGGAGAAGAGAATCAAAAGTTCCTTTGCCCCGTCCTTAGGGGCGTAGCCCGGATAACCCCCCACTGGGGTGGGGCCAAAAGTCTGAGGGCCGCCTTAAATAAATGAGCGCATCAGTCATGTCGATTTAGTGATGATAATGAATGTAGAAGATAATAAATAGTTCCCTTGTCTCATCCTTAGGGGTGTAGCTCGGATTAACACTCAACTTATTATGAGAGGGGGAGGGGACAGAAGGGGGTTGGTTGAAGGAATCCCATGAAAGGCGTAGCCCGGGCGATAATAGATACCGTTATGTATCTCTTCATTCATGATGTTACCCAGCGGGATAAGTGGTTGTGTGTATACTGTATGTGTGTGTGTGTGTGTGCATGTGGGGATGGGGGAACTTCCACATCAGCATGATCAGGTGGCAAAGTCCCCCATGCCCCCTACATCTACCCCATGCTCTGCCCCCACCTTTGAAGACAGAGACCCCCCTCTTCCGAACCGAGCCAACGACAAAGGGGTGTGCAGACACCCTTAGAGGGGGGCACAATGGGATCGATACCTTGCATCACACGCATGTGTTCTTTGACATACGCCGCTCTTTGCAAACCTCGGGTCCCCTGGAGAAAACCCTGTAAAAATGTATCGAACTACATGACACATTGAAAAGCAAAACAAGCAAAGCACAGGCATTTGCTGGACTCATACATAATTTACTTACATATGTTCGAGAGAGAATGAGAAAATAGAGTTACTAATTGATATGTACAGTACATGCAACAGGCGCCATATTGCACTATATCGCTTGCTATATTTTACTTCACTTTGAGAAAACCCTGTAAATGAATCGAGCTACAAAACACATTATTCGTATACTATGTTTGAGAAGAACAGAGATAATTGATTACACATTCTCGTGGGCCATATTGCACTCTTACTTACTGGCTTGCTTACTTACTTACTTACTTACTTACTTACCCGTTTACTTACTTATTAACTTACTTACTTACTTACCTACTTACTTACTTACTTACTTACTTACTTACATGTACTTACTTATATCCATCATCATCATGGATAAAGGATATTTTTAAACATGTATTTTCACTTGCGTCGTGCCATTTTTATGTAGCCTACTTTATTATAGAGGTAATTAATGTGTTTTATAACACACATAATATTTGTTATGATCATAGTACCCATCATAAGAATATCGTGTCATTATGATAATACATACTCATGAGATGTCTTTGAATGTATAATGTATTTGAATATATGTTATCTTAACATAATGTAGAACACATAATGACCACACCCTGCAAGATTGATCTATGTTTAACTTTTCGGGATTATTCCCAGAAAACGTGAATTGATTGGTATCGATTTCTGGGGGCCTAATCGTCCCCAGGGTCAGTAAACAGACCCCCTCTACCCTTTTGAAGATGGTCTAATTTGGTCTTAATGTCTACCCCGAGGGGGGTATGTTGCATTCTTAGCGCAGCGTCACGTGTGTTACATACACCTCCCACAAAGCCGCACATTTAATGGAATTAATCCGGTTGGAGAAGAGTAGGGGGAACAAACCGTGACTTCCGGCTTTCACCTTTCGGTCCGAGCAATAAAGCGATTGGACAGGCTTCACTTGCGCTCGGTAATCCCTCCATGGACATTTACCTTTCTTGTATTATTCTTCAGTCTTTTCATTTCTTTCAGCTTCTTATTTTATACGTTTATTTTTGTTTTCGTTTCTTTTTACAAAATCTATTCGTCTTCATTATATTACGGGATCGCGGGAGGGACATTCTTGATGGGGGTCCGTCCAGTATCGAACGGTTTATCATCTTTAGATGTAAAACAACTCATTAATCCATTGAGGGTTTGATATAGGATAAAAGTGCACAATCAACCAACATTTGATTCTACAAGATGCTTGCAACTCATCATAATACATATCACCGCGGGGTGTTATACATTTTGTTTATTTAGGGGAAATGACACACATTGTTAATATTCCACCGTCTTTTTCGGTCAATTTTGATGAAAAACATATATACGGTAAGTAGCGGACAATAATACAAAAATCCTTTGTTTACACATACAATGACTATCAATTATTGGCCCAAACGATTTCCACGAGCTTATAACACAATGGGCAATCACTTGAGGAAAGTTGAGGACAAGAGAAGGCAGTTTTGAGGTTTATTCCTGTCAATTGTATGCATAATAATGTTCATCCCATGAGAACGCAACGCCAGGATAAAACGCTACCGCTTCCTGCATAACCCAAAAAAGGACCTAATTATAAATATCTTCCTGGCTTACGCCACTCCATAAGCTCTATATATCGGTGGGCAACCTTTAGGATCTTTACAAATCAACGACAATAATTCGGAAACAGTTCTTCCGAAAAAAAAAAGTCCCTTCCAGGACTACCGCAGTCCATTTCTAGGACTAACCAAGAAAGAATAACACAGTCCTTTTCAGGAATACCCAATCCAATCCTGTCTTGTATACATGCGTGGTGTATACCACAAATCTACTGCGTACTGATTTCGGAAGTTCGTAACACTTTGATATGAATGAGCGTATTCAAAGCAGATTATTGAAAACAAACAAGCTGGCCGAGATTTAAAATCATTTCATTGCGTAATATAATACTCCCGTGTCGCAATTATCTTCTTATTTTGTTATTTTTCTTGTATGCATTTTCACTTTTACTGCTTCCAAAAGCACTTCAAACCTTGCTACTCTAAAGAAAACATATTCCCCTCTCACCTTCGAGTAAATTCCAAGCACTATTTACTCTCTAATTCTTCGATGCAGATCATTTAATAATCCGATTTGTTTACCGAGCGGAAAGTTAACTGCGCATCTCCTTTATTTAGGGGGTATTCGGCAACGATTAGACAGCTCTTGACTCTTCCGACGGTGGTGTAGGTTAGGGGTAAGAGGGTTGGGGGGGGGAATTCCCCACCCGACCCGCTCCATATTGAATCCCCCTACTGTCCCCTCTGGCATAACTGTGGGGCGAAAATAATAATAATAATAATAACGGTTATTTATATAGCGCTATTCACTTGAGTATCATAGCTCTTTACATCACACCAAATTATGTTTTAGGCTTATGCTTCACCCCCTTCCTATATAACGTTCCCCCTCTCTCAGAGTCTGCCCCCCCCCCCCCCTTCTGTTTCTTGACCCCATCCACGCCACTGTATTTCCAGTGATCGATCACGGTAACTCGCTAATGGTTATAATCAGATTTACAAGTTCGGCGGTAAAGGTATCCAGAGCGTGTGAAGTACTTTCCAGTTATGAAGTGGTTAATATGTTAAAAACAACAACAACCTAAGTACATACATACACACATCATTTTAAGTGAACTGGGTAATGAAAGTGAAGGTTAACATGGTTAACCCAAGCTTGGACAAAAGTTTTGTATTTCTTATTTTACAAACATCACATATGAGTTATTCAAAATAGATAACATGATTCGAATGAGTAAGTATTCATACTTTTACAGACAAACTAGACTATAGCGTGCGCGTGGTTGTATTGTGTTTAATAGGACGAATCTTGATATAGCAAAAGAAAAACAAAACACGAAGAAACTGATCATCTAACACATAAGTTCGCACCTCTAGCTTTTATATCCTCTAAAGGTTGCACTATAAACTTCCAATAATCTTGCACCACGCAACCAAACCAGACGTGGTCCAGTTTTTCTCGATCAAGTTCTCCGCAAACGCGAAATATGAAGATGACACGAGCGAGAGTATGTCCCAGTCACACTTACTCGTATAAAGTCTTGCCGTAAGAGCCACGAATTGACATTTTTGTGGAATGCAAAGAAACGGGGCTATTCAGCAGCTATGCCGTATCAATACGTGGCAGTACTCGGTTCTTGTTTCACTTACGGGAAGGCAGAGCAAACATTTGGAAATGTTCCACATTCTGCCACGACATGGATTTTGTTATCAGCCCTACTAGCTGTATTCCCGTAAGTGACACAAAAACCCAGTACGGCCACGTACTGTCACGTATTGCCCCGTATTACCACGGGTTAGCCACGAAATTGCCACCGAATAGCCTCGTTTCGTTGCTTTCCACAAAAATGTAAATACGTGACACTTACGGGAAGGGTTTATACGGGCATGTGTGACTGGGACTTTCTCTAGCTCCTGTCATCTTCATATTTTCGCGTTTGCGGAGAACTTGATCAACAACAACAAAAAAATGGACCAGTCCACGTCTGGTTTGGTTGCGATGTGCAAGATTATTGAAAGTTTGCCGTGCATACTTGTTGATGAAGTATGTGACTAGAGTTGTCTTCGCAGCGTGGCCATGATCAGGACGGTGGCCGCCATCCCAGGTTTTCACTTTCTCCGATCCGTGCCGACTGGCGCCAGAGGAAAAGTTCCTATTACCAAGTCATATTCGTGTTCTTGGATTTGGTTTCCCGCGCTTTTTGTTTCTTCTTATTTTCCCGCCAATATCTACCCGACATTGACATAGCAATGAAGAGCGGCGTATAGCCAAAGGGATGCATCAAAGGAGGGTATGGGTGAGGAACTGAACCCCTCCAGTTCACCTTTGCTAAATATTGCCCCGCTTCATAGTCCACATACATGGGGCAAAATAAATAATTGAATTAGTAACAATCATATAATATTTACTCATTTATACATTGATTTCGTTATTGATGTCTGGTCAAATCTGTTCAATGTTTGAATCAATTTTGTTTAATTTTCTTATTTTGACACAATTTATTGACCCCTTCTTATTGGAATGTTTGTCCTCACTTTACTACCCCCTTTGTGTCTTAGTCTAGTATGCAATATTGCTAGGGTTGATATGATATTCACATAATGCAAATTCTACAGATCAGTTCGGCGCGAAACATGATGACACAGGGAACAGGAAGGAAAGGTGATGCAACGTTTTCATTTCGGCGCGAAATATGATGAAAGTGGAGAAAAAGAAAGGAGAGACATTATGAAATGGGAATATTCAGATGATACCATGGATAATGACAATGTAAGATGATGAACTTGAGATGGATAGAGAGACATACAAAATGAAAAGATAGGAAAGAAACGCTCGCGTGTCAATCTTTCCTCCGAACCTCCATCCTCTCCTCCGCTTCAAAACTTTGAGCGAAAGTAGGCCAACTTTACTCCCCTCTATAATACGATACCCAATGTGCCCATGTCTAGTCCCTGTCGCTGTGTGCACACTTACCGCGATATTTAGGGGCGACCCAATACCTCTTAGCATGCTTAATGTAATTCCAGTTGAGTGGTGCACCTTATATACGATTATAATTAATGTGTTCACACCTTTGCACACATCATAATTGCATTGTTGTCTGTCTATGGAATCGACGCGCGCCTAATCACCGTTGAGCGGAAATTATCAGTAAGACTTAATTGTGTGTGAACGCTATGTTCCCCTTTTACCTGCCAGTTGAATCGACACGCGATTAAATCGTTATGGAGTAAAAGTATCGGTTACCTTCCAAGTAATTGACTTGTGTGTGGACAATTGTAGTAGAGAAAGTTATGGTTATGTCCCACCCCTTCCATGTAGAGAATTTGTTAAAGACTGTCTTGTATTGACCCTATCTTTCTCCTAATTGGCTCTTAGTTGATGAATCGACGTGCTATTTAATCGTTATGAAATGAGTGGAGGGTAAGTATCGGTTATGTTCCAACTTCCAAGTTAGACTTATGTGTGGACAATAATTATCTTCGTTGTTGTCGGCAATCATCATACTAGTATAGAACATGTCGGCTATCTTCCAGGGGAATATGTAAGTTTTCGTGTGAACGCTATTTTCTTTTTCGGGCTGTCATTCGAATTGACGCGCGATTTAATCATCGTGGAGCGGAAAGTATCGGTTGGGTTGCAACACGAGCTGATTGATGGATCGAGGGCGATTACGGCATCACGTGACACACTATATACAGAACATAAGTAAGACAGAGAGAGGGAGAGAGGGAGAGAGGTGGGTGCGGGAGGGGGAGGGGTGAGCTAAGGAAGTTTTGTCTTTGATGTTCTCAGTGTTGCCTTTTTTTTCAATTCATGACATACATGCACACTGAGGGTCACGATTTTGTATGTTTTATGTTCACCGCTCAGAGTTAGACCTTGTGCGGGATGGATATGTTTCCAGAAACAAGTTCTGAGTTTTTTTGTTTTGTTTCTATGAAGAAGTTTCGTACATTATCTTTGTAATATTATTGACGAGGCTATTGGAAGGACATTAAATTTCGTTGAACAAATCAATTTCCTTTATACTTCAATGCAATCAGAACTATTGTAATATACTTCCGAGATGCGTTTTCTGCCGTGTAAATACACGTATGTTCATGGTACTTCACGAGCTGTTCGAAGTGTATTTTACCGAGAGGAAACAGAAAAGAGAAACAAATGTTCGTTTTCTATTTTCGTTTACGGTCCTTGAAGAATAGGAAAATGGGTCGATGGCATAATATTTCGAGGACAATTGATTACGCGAATCCAGGTTGATGTTTTCCGTTAATTTGTTTTGATGTTTGGAAACGTAATTGGGTCACTTAGCTGATATACGACATCGCCTGGGCTTATGGCGTGTATGGAGCACCAAATCTCCACCAGTCGGCTTCAATATGAAGAAAACGAGGTCAAAAGCGGGAGCGGCGAATCGCAAAGGGGAGCGAGAAACAGAAGCCTGACATGAAATAAAACAAAATAAAAACCCTTTTTACCAAACTCCATACTTCCTTCGTAATCACTGTCACCCATCCCGACATAATGCCGTCTTATTTTCTTCCCTTTCCCTCTAACCAAATTTGTCGAGCTTTCGGTCTCGCCGCGCCGCTCACGCTCGCCGCTTTCAACAAGAGCAGACGACCGCATGACGTATACATCGCTCAACTCGGCTCGTCTCTCTTTCCCGCCATTTTCTGGCAAAGGGAGGTAAAATGGGGATCGATCTCGGCTGAGCGATGGGATCGGTCGCCTTCGGGGGAACAGGTGGTCGCGTTCAGACTTGTTGCTCTTGGTATAACTGCAGCAGACTTAACCCGTTGCTCGCCGTTCGCTAGAAGACTGGCGCGCCGTGTATGGTGTGCTATTACTCTATGTGAACATAGTGAATTGGAGTATATCAAGGGACGGAATATAGGTAAATGACACTCTGGAGGAACCTGGAAAGTAAATCCCCGAAAATTTAACAAAGCATCTTTACTCAGAAAGATACAAATCAACAGACAGACATACTTACCCAGCTAGCCACCTGACGTCGGGCCGATGTCGGAAGTTGGTTGCCGGATGTCGGCATATCGCCGTTGGCTCGAGGTTAAAATGTCCGCCAGCCCAACATCGTCACGACGTCATTTTTGTGATATATTGGCATAACGTCATTTTCCGACAATGGCCCAACATCATCTCATGACATGATGTTGGGCCATTGTCGGAAAATGACGTTATGCCAATATATCACAAAAATTACGTCGTGACGATGTTGGGCTGGCGGACATTTTAACCTCGAGCCAACGGCGATATGCCGACATCCGGCAACCAACTTCCGACATCGGCCCGACGTCAGGTGGCTAGCTGGGTATGCGCATCAAATATGCATGATAATGATGAGATAAACAACAATATTTGATAATTTCAGCAAATCACCGTAATAGTTTCTCCTGTTGCTGCTTGCTGTACATCATTGGTCGGCGCATATCATGGGCGTCGATACTTACGTAATACCTATTCATCAGGGGGGGGGGGGGGAATGAATGAATAGATCATCCCCCCTGATGAATGGGTATCAATGACAGATCGACGCCCATGGCGCATATATAATGCATATTATATCTCCAATGTCTTTGGCGTCAAAATCCATATTGCGCTCTAAATCCCGATCACGGGAAAACTGTTCGATGCGTCAATCGCGCATATGTTTGTACGCACTGTGAGTGACATTTATTTATGCGATAATGCGCTCATCAAAAAGACTCAGAGCGTAAGCGATTACTGTATATACATGATCCTATGCGCGCACGGACGGCGTCGCGGAGTGGCGCGTGACCACTAGTCCATAATAATATGCACCCGTTGCTCTTAAACTTATCGCGAGTATAGTACTAATCACAATTGTCATATAGAGATTTTAAAAAGCAAGTCTTCATTCAAAATTACAATTTGTATTTATTCGATGTAAATAAAAACAAATAAAGTCTTCAGCGAAAGTTACAACTTGTAATTATCACAATATTACTTACAACAATAAAGGAGTAACTATACTCATCGAAACATTTGCTATACAAAATAACATTGGATCTTTATACTGAACCAATTATTCGAGTGGACATCATAGTACAAACCATTGAGTTTGGCACAAAAATAATTAAACAGACAAAACATAGTTTAATCGTATAATTGTGTAAATACGGACAAAAGTCACGTACTGGTACACGCTTGCTACCGTAGATGTGAACACATCGTTGTGTTAATCGCATACCGCGTCCACGTACACCATGTTTAACGTGTTTAACCATTTTATTCTCAGTCTTTTAACTTTTCGCGTGCAATTTTGCGCGCCAAATGTCTTTCGCGGAGCTGCAATATATATGTGGCACGCGGATCGATATTAAAGAGTTAATGGGTTAGCCCACGCAGACTCGCGCTAGAAAGCGGAGACCGCGGTCTAGGCCCTTATCCCGTCTTGACATCTTTCGCGCTTTCTCACATTTCTTCCTCGGTATTAACTCCGTCCAAGGACGCTGCAAAATTACAACAAAAATGGAGGAAGAAGAAGAGATAGAAAAAAGAAGAAAATTAACGACGAAAGAAGAAGAAAAAAAACACAGACACACACCTAGAATATGTGGAACTTGAAGCACCCCGCATGACATTGGAGCGTTGCCTGTCCAAGATGCATAATTCGTTATACCGAGTTATTGAGCGGACTTCTTCTTTTTCGTCTTCTTTTTTTTTCTTCTTTTCCCCGCAAATTGTTCTCACATAAACAAGATGTTCAGGGTGTTCAGGCTGTCTGGTCTGCTGCCGAGCTGCTAAAGTGTAACACGCACGTACATTATCTCGATTGTTGTTTTCTTTATTCACACACTATATAGTTGCTCCTATTTCAGACAAAATCCGCCTTTTTGATTCGTGGCAAACACTGTTTTTGCAGAGGCGTTTTTTGCATCTTATTCTAGGTTTCTGCATGTTAAAATGGAACATATACGACCATGCATGAACAAGCTGCTGAAACGTAACACGCACATTTACATATATTTGTCGTGTCTTTATTTACACACTTGTTGCCCCGCCATTTTGATTCATGGCAAACACCGCTTACATTGTACAACGATGCTCGATCGGTTAAATGTCAGAAAGAACTACTTATATCAAGTTCAAATGTAAAACGCATTCACCTCTTGAGTGGATTTAGACAGAAAATAAGACCCCTCTCCCACAAAAAAATAGCTGAATTTGTCAAAAAATGAGCCGAGTTTGCTACCAAATATGATTTTACCTGGTATAAAAAAAGAACCACATTTGCCGCCAAATATGATGCTGTTGTTGTTGTTGTTTTTTTGTTTTTTTACCGAATATGAGATGTGTTTCCCCCAAATATCTATGTCGAAACTCTCGCGCGGGAAAGGAGGGGGGAGGGGGGGGGGGGGGGGGGGTGCAGCCCCAATACACCCACCTCGATCGGCTATGCACGAGATTTATATCTGTCTACCGCGCCACACACCCGACCGCCTTCCATTTGCCCTTTACCCACCGAAACAACAGACTGTATCTCGAGGAACAAATTCATTTAATTAAGCATGGCTTGCATCTTACAGGTGTGTGATAAATCTCCTCCAGATACAAATCTGCTAGAAGAAACGATAAAGGCGACGCTTTTTAATTTGCTTGGCGAGCTTCGCTTTTCCCGATCGAGAGAGAGAGAGATAATATAAAGAAGAGAGCGAAATGTGAGAGGATGGCATAGAAAGATAACAAGATATGACAATATGCAGAGAGAGTGAATAAGGAGAGAGAGAGAGAGAGAGAGAGAGATATGGTGAGAGAGTAATACAGAGATGAAGACAAATTAACCAATAATTCTATAGATTGATAGATGAATACAAATAAAGAGAATACAGAAAGGAAGAAAGAGACTACAAAGGCAGAGTTACAGACAATTAAACAATACGGCGCCTTAAGCCCGGCGCAGACAGAGCCGACTCGACCCGATCCGACTGGTTTTCAGTCCGGCTAGAGTCGGTTTCGCTCAGTCGGAGCCGATCCAACTTGTTGAATCGGCCTCGAATGACCTCAGACTGACACTTGACTGGAAAAACCGGAGTCCTAAGGCAGCGCATATACTGAGTTAATCAGGCTGACATACACCAGACGGATCGGGTCGAGTCAGCTCTGTCTGCGCCGGGCATTAGAAGGATATACATTAGATAAAGAAAATGAAAGAGAAAATGTAGCATCAAAAAGATTATCGTGACAACATTAATTGTATAGTAAAAATGAGATGCTGATAGACGTAGTGACGTCATAATAATTATCTGGCGCATGCGCAAAGCCGTCTCTGAGGTTTTATGTAACGGACGTACGGATCTCATTTTAATCCGAGCGAATAATCCGTTGATCTTCGATTAGGTGGTTTGATGATCCGTGGCCAGAACAGATACATTTAGAAAAGAGTTTTTTTTAGGAAGCGGGATTTCGTGGTATGCAACGGTATTATGCGATTAACTCCTTTAAATCTGGTAAAACATGTAGCGGTGTAATCCCCCCTTCCTTTGTACGCAGAATCACACACACATCGCTACTTTTGTGTACACTTATTCTTAAACTTTTCACCTTATGACATGTTTGATATATACATCAACTCATAATTAATGCTCGAGATTTTAAAGGCCTAAGTATTCATTGTATTCAGGCATGCCGTATCAATTGTGAAATATATTTGATATAAATCTACCACATTTTTGTCTAATAACTAAGAAATAACTCTTCTAGTTTCTTCGAATACTTGTTTTAGTACTATGAAATGTTATCGAGTTGTAAAACTAATGCGTATACAATTTTCATGTTGTCATGTTTATGGATAAATTACTGCCAACATTCATGCTAATAATGATATTAAAAGCGCACAACCTTGTGTTTTATACTGACAAAACTGCAATCAGTTACCTATGTGTAAGATGACAATGCATGAAATTACATTTTATACTGACAATCATTTATGTTGAAAAGGACAAGGCATACATGAATGGCATTGTTATACTGACATGCTACCATCTATCTCTCAACACATGATTGTGTGTGTCTTCAGATATGTGTCGCGCATCCGCACGCATCAATTCGACTTACGGCCTTCTGAAACTAACATCGTGGATATAATGTACATGTACTACTATAAACTAAGCACTGGTTTTGTGTTGTACCCAAATTAACATATATATGCCACGCATCCGCATGCAGCAATCTGACTTCAGCCCTTCTGAGCCTAGCATCATGAATATAAATAATGTACATGTAGGCCTACTACTATAGACTTAGCACTGATTTTGTGACATACCCCAAATGAACCAACACATAATGGATATGCTCCGGTCAGTACCCCTAGCTTATAACGAGTGACACACAAACCTATATCGCATCCTTTTCCCCTCTTTCCCCTCGTTTTCTTAGCAGCTATTATATAGTAGTCAGCTCGATGATTTATTTCCACTTTCCTTTCTCGTATGATCCGACTCTTCCTTCCATTTTGTACCCTTTTCCTTTGCTTTTCTTGCGCCATTATATGCATAACCTGATTACAGACACGTAGGTAGGCCAGCGTGAAGAAAATCAAGAAATCGCCAGATTTGATTGTCTAAGTAAAAAGTCCCGCCAAAAAAACCTTTCTCCATCATTACCGCGAGTTTCGTTTAAAGGGGTCTTTAAATAACTTTAGTAACTTTATCTGAGTCAACCAAACTCTCTTGAGCCGCTTAGTGGTTCTTCGTTTCTGGCTGGTCGTTCTCCTCTTGCTAATAGAAGTATTAAACACAATTTTTTTTTTTTTCCAACTCGTTGCTATATAAATATTTATGATTTAATTTGAAACAGTCATGGGGATCGTTTCAACTGTGTGCAAACTCGTGACAATGACTCGGCTAGCAAATACCACTTTACAATTTGCTCATTCCTCGGCCATATGTCAAAAATTAAGATGTAAATTTCACACATCCTTCACTCAGTGGACACATCAGATCACAAAATACACTTTTTATCAACCCTTTGTCATTTTTTGGCATATCTATGTCAACATAGTTACTAGATCCCTTTAACAGCGCACGTATGCACGGAAATGGCCTTATAAAGTAACACAAAGTCTTCCATAATATTACCGCGAGCCTCGTTTAACCAGGGACACGACACGTATGTAAGGAAATGGCCCGATGAAAGGGAAGATCCACTAAAAAAGCCTCATCAATTGTTTTACTTCGAGTGTTTTTTCTTAAATTTCACTTCGTATACGCGTCTGGTTTGCTTCTTCACAATTTTGCCATTAACCCATATCCGCCTTTTACTAGCTCCGAACTTTGTTACCGTGTGACCACCTTATATACAGAATGATATATTGATTGATTGATTGATTGATTGATTGATTGATTGATTGATTGATTGATTGATTGATTGATTGATTGATTGATTGATTGATTGATTGATTGATTGATTGATTGATTGATTGATTGATTGATTGATTGATTGATTGATTGGTCGGTCGGTCGGTCGGTCGGTCGGTCGGTCGGTCGGTCGGTCGGTCGGTCGGTCGGTCGGTCGGTCGGTCGGTCGGTCGGTCGGTCGGTCGATCGACTGACTGACTGACTGACCGACCGACTGACTACATATACTCAGCCAGTAGCTCTATTCACTGACAGACCTGACGATGCAGCGCTTTAAGGTGTTAGATATTTGTTTAGCTAGGCTATAGCTTGCTCGCTATACATAACACTAAGTCAGTGTGTATTTCGTACCGTGCGCAAGGCGTTGACAAGATGGCACCGCGAGTCTGATATACGAATCCGGACCACCTTTATAAGATTGAGCGTGTGAGTGAACTCGTAACTGGGTCGCGTTGGGTCCAAAATTGAATGTATCCTGAAGTGGGAATTAATGTACCGTACTCGGTGCGTAACGTGGTGTTAATTATGTTATTATGGCCCTACTAGAGCGGAACAGAAGGGGGATCACCCCTACACACCCTACCCCCTCGTTGTGTTGCCCTTTCTAGTGGGGTGAAGGTCCATTCATGTGGCATAAAGAGGAGGGGGGGGGGCAGGGGGTAATGTTATCCCTCTCCCTTCCCCGGTGTGAATACCTGCTGCCCCTACCTTAACGTGGGCAAACTATACATCATCGTTTCCTTGTCCTGTATTTCCAACAGTGGGTTAAGTTGAATCCTGTAAGTTAAACCCCGCCATATGACATCATTATGTGTTAGTTATCCCTGGACCAAATTTAACAAGCTGACAAACTTTGTTATTCCCAACTATGTTTAAGTTTAAACCATGGACTAACATAGCATAGGGCTAAATTCAACCCTCTGATAGGAAGTAGAGCCTATAGGCCTTTCATGCTGATACCCTTTTCAAGCTTGGCAAACGGGAGAAAATACCGATAGAAAAGTCCGATAGAATTTCTTATGTCAACAACGGGCAATTCGCAACTTCCCCTCTGTAGCGTTCATAGTGGAGGGGAATTTAATCGCCTTTTGCTTTCACCCGCCGGAAGTGAAGAATTGTTGCGCAATCGCTTTACACACGAGCTAGCTATGCATAATATTATCGCACGCCGTGTTCCGAAAAAAAGCACGCGCTGCACTGCGTTAGCCGGAACAAGGTCACGACCTTTGACCGTTTAATCGGTGTTTTTTCCCCGAACCAATTCATGCTGACGATTCTATCGGAGTGACACCGATAGAAAGTGAATTTCTCCTGCTCTAAAGTAGGAGAAAACAATCGCCTTTTTCTCTTCTTTTCATCGCCTATTCTATCGGCTTTTTCACCTCTGTAGCATTCATGCTGGACGTTTCATCGGATGCGTCCGGACGCATCCGATAGAAATTTGTCCAGCATGAAAGCAACATGAGTGATCTCCTTTTATCTTATCCACCCCATCCATGGGACACCTAGCTTGCACCCCTCTTACCCCCACCCCCTTCCCTTAACCCCCCCCCCTCCCCCTCTAAGTTGGTCCTAAGTACGCCACTGCTTAGTTCCGTGACAAATTACGCACGACACTAAGTTAATTCGAACCTGGTCCTGTAATGAGCTAGTCTTTTATCACTTGCGGTTACTCATCAACTTTTTGTTGATGGTATGGGCGGATATGTGTTACACTCTCACTCACACTACACTCTCAGTCTTTCTACCGTTCTACATGCTCAGTCTAGGTTTAGACTCTAGTGAGTTATAGGCTGCGTACGTGTTACTCAGAAACTCACTCAGTTTGGTTTGACACTCTCACTTGTGTAAGTGCTTCCATGGGGTGCTACTTAATAAACTCTCTCTGTGTGTTTATAAGAACGTGAGTCTAGAGTGATTTTTTAAAAGTGCGAGCCAATAGCAAATCGGACCATCACAGAAATTATTCATGGACTTCGATAAGTCTACTCTCTTCTGTGGAATTTGTTTAAACTTTGTCAAGGTGTTTGATGTTAGACTCTTGTGAGTTTAACAGTGATCGTAAACATACCTATTGGAGTCCTGTGACAGCTCAGTTGGTAGAATACCTGGCGCGTAAACCAAAGGTCGGTGGTTCAAGTCCTAGCACAGTGAACAGTTCGTTGTTTCACGTTTTATCTCGTGTGAACCTGTCATCCAGCTCAACTATATGCGTCGTATCAATTGGAATAACTGACAGGAGTTACTAAATACATTTTTTGCTGATTTCTTACAAAATTGTGCTTCATGAAAATTATACATTTTCCACGTCACTGGATTTAAATAAACCATGCTTGATGGGAATTATACTTTTTTGTTTGTGGAATACAAATAAATTGTTCTTTATGAACATTAAAGGCCTACATATTCCCGCTGGATTTTAAGATAACAAGTTTACTTTATGAAGTTTATAGGTCCACATTTTCCATGCGGATTAAAAATTGTACTTTTTAAAAAATGCTACGGACAAACATCTTCCATGTTGATTTAAAATAAAACAAAAAGTGTGCTTCATAATCAACGGCCGACAGTTCCGATGTGGATTTTAGAGTTGTGTTCCATGTTAAGACAGAGTGTCATGTTACCGTTCTTACTCTTCATTGTGCTTTTCGCACCTACTGTGACCGCTGCTATTGCAGGTATATACTACATTCAACACGTACTTAATAATACATTTTTTTTGTTTTATACAGTTGTAATATCGTACCAATAGAAAATATTACATTTTCACAGATTTCTGCAAATCATTACATATTAACTGCTGGTAAAATTCATCATTATTTATTGACATAGTCAACATCGTTTGTATCGTAAACAAATTTAATTTGCATAATGATTTATATGTATACAATGTCTCATTTGTCTGTTTGATAGGATCGTACTATCGTAACATCATGACATATTACATTTTCACAAATATTTGTTTAAACATTTTTTCATAACTGATTACATAAATACATTATTTATTTACACAATCAACATCGTATAAGAACAATGATATATATTTGTGTATGTGATAAGAAGAAATACTTCTACGAATCCTGTCGAATATATCGATCAATACATATATTATGATCGATTATAGTTCTGTCGATTCTTTCCAGTTGATCGATCAACAACCATATATCGATTAGTAAATTGGCAGACACCACGATTAATTACAATCGATTACAAAATAATGATTCTAAATAATCGCACCCACGACACCGATTAATGAAATTTGACTAACCAGTTGATGGAAATTCTTCTTTCACATGCTTACACAGTGACAATGTCATCACACGATCACTTCTGGAAATGTTATAAATAAATGTATATATTTGTCATTTTGTATATCTGTTTTTAAGTATATTAATCGATCTTCCTTTTGTTCTTATTTATTTCTCCAGGTAATTCACTCACGTGCGAGGCAGAAAATGGCGCGGTAGTGAAACCGTCATTTTTAGTTGGGAATCCGTGCATCAACTGTTTATGTAGAGTAAGTACAAATTCCCTTTTTCATTAAATGTAACTTTCACACTATCGCTTTTGTATTGAAAACGTCCCTGATTTTGCACTGATGTTAATATTTGTTCGCATTAACCAACGGACAACTAAAGATCAATTTTAGCTAGTTTTAACACTGACAATACAAAATGATGCTAATTACTACCAGCACTACAACGACGATGACGACGACGACAACGACAACTACTACTATTTCTACTACCAATACTACTTCCACTTCTACTACGATTACGATTACGACTACTGTTGCGACTTCGTCTAAGATTACGATTACGACTACGTCTATTACTACTCACCACTACTACACACACAATATACAAAGTTAGCCTGTATCAATCAAAAGGTGTATGAAAAGTGTATATTTCATATCAACAATGATCAAAGGAAACGATTGTTTTCTGGAGTTGAGATGAACTCTCAGTTTCAACCAATAACTTTTCGTACCTTTTCCTCTTGTTTTTCCTTCTCTTTCTTTTTGGTTAGTTTTTGTTTGTTTGTGTGCTTGTTGGTTTGATGAAGTATGTTCATTATATATATATTTTGATTACCCTATCACGTCTCGAATTCCCAATGTCATTGTATGTATTCCCAAGTCGCTAACACAGAGCTCATTACCAAGAGCACGTCCCCCGGTAAAATACCTCATAAATAATGTCACGAAAGTTGTTGTCTTGAGGGAGATGACATACTGCGAATGTGTCTTTTTTGGTTGGTGGGAGGGGGGGGGGGGTGGGAGGTAGGGGTGGTATACGGGTGTTGGTATGGGTATGCCCGGTCTGTTAATCTGTTCCCTGCTAGATTTTGAAATTCCAATACAGTCCCCACCAGGTGCCCGCCTGCAAAAGGTTAACATTTTAATCTTGGGACGTACTGGGAAGTGTATAGGGGGGGGGGGGGGGGGGGGGGGGGGGGGGGGGGGGTTGCCCCATCTTGTTAAAAATGTGGTCTTTGGAAACTGAAAGCGGGTGCTGTATATAGGCGCAGGGTGGTATTCCCAGTTTGTTAATAACCCTCTTGTGTTTAACCTCACCCATCATAATTATCGGAGCATTATTTTGTGATTTATCATGTCTGCGTTATGCTAACTTGTCACTTTCTCGACATTGGCGGAGCGAAGGGAGGTCAATTGGCCCTCTTAGGGGGCATTTATTCTACCCTCATATGTGTCCTTTCTCTTTACCATCCTAGTCTAGTAAGTCCTATGTCCTATGTACGCAACCGTCGTTTGTTGGTATTGGAAGCACATAAATGGCGATCATAGGCTAACATCCCCCCCCCCCCCCCCCCCCACTCCCCATCGTAAGATCAATTTACATTCTCAACTGGGTGATTGAACAAAATGATTTTGAGGGGGAAAAAACCCGCCCCTTTTTGCTCTGATATGTTTGGATAAGGAAGAAGAGCAGACGGTAACTTGTATTTCATACCAAATGTATTTGTCTTATAATCTTACAAATGATGCTTTTTATTTGTCTCCAAAAATGTGGTCATACTGTACTTTTATTACTTGGGATCACACACTTTTACGCGCATATTATGATCTTGAAACTTAAGAATCGAGGTCAACTGAATAGGCTATTCATTACACTTGAAACAATGCATGGATAATTATTATTTTAAATTAAAATACCAGCACACGACCCATTTATAGATTCTATCCCTAATGACGTGACACGATTGATACCAATAATGGTACGTTGGGGGTGACAAGTTATGAATCGTTACATCAAAGCGTTCGTTAAGGGAATGAAATGAACCTCATTTGTCACCGAATATTACCACAATTATGGTAAGGAAATTTGCAGAAAAATGTTCTAGGTTTATACGTGCGGACCCCAAGAGGCCAGTTATCATGTAATTGGGAATGTATGAATATAGATGTGGAACGTACAAGTATTCGCTTGTTTTATGGCGAAATATAGAAATGAATGTCAAAGTTTAACATATCATATTTTTTACGATTGTTCGCTCGAATGACAATGCAACCACATATCTCCGACATAATTGAAGTCTTTGTACTTTGTATTGTTAATGATAACAGTCGCGGAATGTATGAAGGACAAATAATATGTCCTATTGTCTGACGTATATGATTGTGATGATCGTATTGAGCATGCTCAGTATTAACATCCATAACATAATAAGTTATGTATGAAAAATGAAGAGTAAAACCCAAGTGTCCATACAAAACAGTTCTTACTAATTGTTATATTCTTGATAGAGGTTTTGGTGATTGTGAACAATACAAAACAATTACCCATAATTAATTTTGTTTATCCAAAATCTTGAGAAAAAAAGCATATGGTGGGCGTGGAATGCAGTAGACTCTTCTAGAAATTAAAACATAGTGTGAACTCACTGTTTCACAGAGTAGATCTCAGTGTGAACACACAGTAAACACACTGTGATATACCCTATGTATATATCCCACTATGTTACTCCGTGTGCTCACATTATGCTCATCGTGTGTTCACAGTGCGATGAGTGTTGACACTGCATGTGAAAAAAGGCCCACCAGCATTAACACAGTCATGTTGAAAGATCTGATCCACACTGTGGAACACGTTGTTTTCACACCATGAATCATAATGTGTTCACACTGTGTTCACACTTGAAACACTGTTCACACTGTGAAACACAGTGTGTTCTTTCCGGTTAGGTTGCGTTCGTTTGTATTGTATGTCGCGATGAGGGTGCACTATCGTAATCGGTCCTCTGAGAGTTAATCCCCAAGGATATACATGTATATATATTTGTTCGGGGGGCCTTGCCAGGGGGCACTCACAAAATAATATGAAATCGAAATATTTCTGCAAAATCGCAAAATAATTATCCTCGTTATAATCGTGTCCGCGTTTCGACTCGCAACTTTTGCCACTCAAGTGCGAAATGCGACAGTCTTTCACACAAACCCAACAAATCATTACCCTCTCCCGAATTTAATTGGTTTCGCACTTTGGTGATAAATGAAGGAGGCAACCTTGACTTTACCCCCTCTATTCACCTATTATAGTAGCGGCACCCCTGGGTACAAGAAGAAGAAGAAGAGCTAAACCACGCAGAAACCCTACAAAAATTAAATTCACAATTAAAGAGGGCTGACGGTTTTCAGCTGGCGGGGTTTATTTCCATTTATTACAAAGCGCGAACAGAATCGTATCGGCCAAATCTGCTCAATAACAATTATATTGCAGTCAAGTTCGGGTCGAGATAAGATCTCTTTCAAAGGAAGTTTTCCATTCACAGAATTTTACAGTCCGTACAAAAGTTGTATATTTTTATTGTTACGAGATAATACTCGATATAATACGCAAAAGAGGCTGATAAAATAGGTACAAAGATGATTTTAAAACAATTTTTATTGAATTTCCGTAGAAGGAAGCGATGTAGAAAAAGAAGCGAAAAAGACACTTTTTGACAAATCGCATTTGTTTCAGAGTCCTTCTTGAGCCTAATGGTCAGTAATGCATGGTCACGAGCTCTGCGCATCGCACAAATCGGCCAGGTCGGGTCAATTGAAACAAAGAGACTGCGCCTCTCGGATGGTGACCCCAGACGTGAAATAATGATCATAACAGATTGAGCACGCCTGTACAAACCGAAAAAACCAACTAACAAACCAACCAACAAACCAACCAACCAACAAACCGACCAACCAACCCCCCCCCCCCCCCCCCCCCAAAAAAAAAAAAAAGAAGAAAAAAAAGAAGAAAAAAACCAAACGAACAAAACACAAGAAATCCACAATGCAAAGCAAAGCTCTAGGGTCATCAAAATTTCCGGTATACTAGTATTATTCC
Organism: Echinarachnius parma; assembly: GCA_037951105.1. Taxonomy (NCBI): domain Eukaryota; kingdom Metazoa; phylum Echinodermata; class Echinoidea; order Clypeasteroida; family Echinarachniidae; genus Echinarachnius; species Echinarachnius parma. The sequence continues at coordinate 29,130 of JBAMJV010012138.1, forward strand.
GTCAGCACTCGGGCAGTTCAAATATCAATATTTGTTGGCTCATCACCGAAATAATACAGATATAGAAACCGATGCTGAATGGTCTGTGTAATCTGGAGCAGACGAGAAGGCAATTCGTGCCATGACAATGAAAAACCTTGTCATCGAGTCCGTCTTGAGAAAACACTTTTTGGCGACAGAAAATTATATCAAAAAGAGAGAGAAAACAAAACCGACGTATGCTATCGGAAATAACTTTTATTTTGGGGGTGGGGTGGGGTGGGGTGGAGGTGGGTACATTTTATAACAATACTAATAATAACGGTTATTTGATATTGAGGTATGCACGTGATAGCGCTTTATCATATTATTATTACCTCGGTCAGCGGATGCACATTCAATTCTGCGCACAAAGTGCATATTTAACGCTCCCTAGGGAGTATTCCAACCAGTCGACTGTATAGTGTTAGACGCAAACATTTTATTAAACTCTGTCGATTTCTAGACTCACAATAGTTTTTGTTTCATAATTTGATATGGCCGTCCCTTTCTTTTATCGTTTAGATCATATCATTCATATCCCCCCCCCCCCCCAACAAAAAAATATGTTGCGGAATATTTCCAACTTGTTTTTGGTGACTTACCTTTTTGTGTGTATTTGTTCAGGTCATGAGGTCACTATTTCAACAATGAGATTATCAACAAGTAGCCTGTATGCCGCAGTCAATCGTCCATAACCAATTTGTTTAAAAGTTGGTCCGTTGTATTTTGTGGTCTACCAGACTGTTATTTTGTTTAGGGGGGGGGGGGGCGTGACGTTTTCTTTTCAGGCGACCTTAGCAGTAATTAATCGACGAAATTAACATTTTTAAAAGTAATTGAAGGCGTGGTGATTATATTTTTAAGTGCTTATGGTTTTTATTGTTTAGCTAACAGGAAATATTTTACACCTATATATATCGAATAAACGCAATCTTGTATACTGTCCCCCAACACGCATATTTACATTATTATGGTACTCTTCTCCATACTACACAAATATTTGTTGAAATCATACATTTAGTGAATACAATTATTGAACTTGACTTTGTAGATACAGTTAACGCATTGCACCCATTTAATCCCTTAAGGTAATCATCTACATTAAATCAATGATAAAGGTTAACTTATAAATAGGATATAATATCATCCGCGAAGTAATTACAAAAAGGCTATAAACGATAACCCATCAATAATTGCTGTCATTTTTAACGACTAAACGGCTACATAAAGATGATGAATCGACTCTGTGGGTCCACATATAATACGAACAATATAAGTATCATAAATATGTAACATTGAATACTGTATTACAGATATTTTAAGCAATAAGAAACCCTGCGAATAATTCCCCAACTTCATTGTACAGAACAACTACAATTCATACAAAAGAAAGGAATGCTCTTGGTATAATACAGTATTTGTTTATCTTCCGAAGTCCACAATATATACAGTGAAGAAATATAATTTCTTCGCCTTGCATTTGAGAAACACAAAAAGGACATGTTGTACTAAGAAATCAAATTTGTAAATCATAAACGAGCAAAGAAAAATAAGGTTTCTCCGGGAGTCGAACCCCAGACATCCGGATTGCTAGACTGGTGCTCCACGACTGAGCTAAGGAAAGCCCTAGTGCTGGTATTCCTCTTTGAAACCCTTTATTTATTTAAATGCTCGTGTGGTCAGAAGCTATTACTTTAGAAACCTGACACAAACCCGAATGATAAGACATCTACCTAGGGATATGTGTGAGGGATCACCGAAGTGATGCAGCTCTTCGTATCAATATTTTAATTTATATTATATATTACTTGTCACTTTCTCTATATGTTCGGAATAAATCAAATTTGTATAATTATGGAAAGTACACTCAAGTTACTAGTAGTTAAATCACCAGAAGTTGTCAAGTTTATTTTTTCAAATCGGTCTGCTTGCACGACATGTGGTTACGGCTGAACTATTTCAAGTTCCTCATTTCTTGATCGTTCAAGATCAGAACATGTTCGATAAAAAGGGAGAGTATAGTAGTTAAATATTCAACAAAAATATATTTTAAAAAAGAATTCTAGAAAGTACACATAGTACCCCTAGAATTTAAATTATAGCTATTACTAATCCATTAGGGATTACGGGGTCTAACTTTAAAAGACTTTATGATCTCAACTTGGCCCTAGAAAGACCTTTCCTTTTTTTTGGACTGAAAGTTGATAGTTTTATACCCCCAGAATTCCCCAGACTTGCAGGCCGAGCCTCCAGGTTGAAATAACGAGGGAAGAAAGAAACCGGAATAAGAAGAAACATTTGCTCTGTGATGATAGATTACCGGCCTCCGAAAACTGAATGATATTTGATTCCTACAAAGTATTTCATTTTCTGTATCGGAATTATTCCTGATATACAATGATCGGGGTGGTCTTCCACTCGTCATGGCTTTTCATTCAATATTTATTTTGCTCCGGGGGACGTATCAAATAGATTGAAAAAAGAAGAAGAAGAAGAGGAATGCAATAGATTGGATGAGAAAAGAGAACAGAAGGTCCCTAAGTAGATTTGATATTGAAATTTGTCTTTTAGTTCCAAGGGAAAGAAAAACGGAGTGGAATTCAACAAAATGCTTGAAATATTTGCCTATAAAATGTAATTTTTTAAAATCAACTTTACCCGTCAAAATTGCTATTGACTTTTCACATTTATTTCTAATCAGTGGAGTGATGTTTAAAATGTTCTGTTTGCTGCATGTTGTTTATTTAGCAAACTACCGAGAAATAAAACAAATAAAGGCTTCCAAATACAGTTATTATTCTTAATTTACATCTGCCGTCAATAAATAGAACTAGTAATGAGACAAGGAAAGTTGAATTCCCGAATATTAAAATTGTCTCTGATCAAACTCTTTCTCAATTCCACATAAGTATTATTCTTCACATCTTAAAAAGAAAAACAAAACGAGAGCTGAATTTGCCCGAAAGCGGACCGATTACGCCCCAAATAAGCTGATTTTGTCCAAAATGAATTTGGACTTTACTTTGCTTATATACCTTTGATATTTTCAAAATTGTTCGATGGGCTGCACAAGCAGCCCCTTCACTACCAATATAGTATTATTCTTTTGCGTTTTGATAATACAACATTTTCTTGAAGTCTGCTTCGATGTTGGTGTAGCCGTAGGTATTATGATGTATACTTCGCTTCCCTGTTGTCTATAAACACGTGAAACCTTTCAAAAAAGGGCACATTTGACAGCTTCCTTTTTCGAGATTGCGGTATGCATGATTATGATACCTAGCCGAAGAGTATCTAAATACCGACACCTATAATTATACCCCCGTAATTATGGTTGTCATAACTATCATCCACCACGTCCGCACCGTGATCGCCGGATTACCTTGACTAGCCATTTCCTCCGTCTTTCCGCAAAATTTCCTTTAATAATGAGATCGTCTTTATATAAGCATGACAACCATGATCTAGACGACTTAAAGCACCTTTCAGGGTATGTCATGTTAACAAAATGTGGAAACATTGGTAATATGGTATAGTTTTTATAGTTATATGGTAATATAATGCAATTCCTTTCTTATGTGTTACGATTACCTGTAGCTATCGTGAACAAATTGAGACATTAAAAAGAGTCTGCAAGTGGATTAGTGGCTCTTTAATTAATGATTGTCTTTATAAATAGGCCAGTCATGATTGCGATAATTAAAAACTTAGCCTTTTTTTTTAAATTCATGTAACCACTAAACCATTTCATATTTAGCGGCGTAGTCACCGCAGAGTGAAAAATGTGTGTGACATCGAAATACTCATGTGCTTTTTTTCCACCGCCCCTTCCCTCCCTAGGTGTGGGTGGGGGGGGGGGGGGGGGGGGGGGGTAGAAAAAAGCAGTGATTGTCAGATGGGATATAGGGGATACAAGCCAATGTTCGTGACCCATTTCTGCATAATATGATGTTTATCCCCTCTCGTGACCTGACTATCAGCGTGGCGGGTATGACGTAGTGTAACACAGTGACGGTGTAACGTTACGATAACGTGATACATGTATACTTGCATATCATGTCAAAGTAACACAGTATTAGCGTGACAGATACTGAATATTGTAGCGCTTAATCATTTATTTGTGTTCGTCATTATACGAAACTGTTGAGATCAGAATAATATTGTCTAAATAAATATTAAATAACAAATCTTTGGTGTACTTTCATTTCCCCAATCTCTTGCAATAAAGAAAATTGAAATTATTTTCTTCCCAAAGTCTCGTCATAAAAAAAACAATCAATCCTTACCTAACTTTTTAATTTACATTTGTAATATTTTTCCTTTCCCTTTCTTTTCTTTTTATTGCTACAGAATCAAGAAGTAGTATGTAGAAGAGAGGTTTGTGAAGATCTAGTCGACTGTGCATTAGTCATTACAACGCTTGGTGTGGACTGCTGTGAAAAATGTAAAGGTAAGTAAACAAAAAATCAGGCCCCGGGTTCGAGTCCCGGTTGGTATTCTCCCCCGGGGAGTGGAGATGGTGCAAACAATGTGTGCGGTACGCAGGCTTGAATTGCATCCTCTGACTGGGGTAATAATAGTGTAAAGCGCTCTAAGATGGTATTTTATCATAAGTATGCATTTTTATAAATTTAAACTATTATTATTTTTGTATCAGTAGCATAATTATTTAAATTCAAATTTTCCACAGCGTTCGCATTCTTATGTGAAATCTTGTATTGGCAGACTTTCTCTGTTGTATGTACTAGGACTCTTGTAATATCTTCTTTGGACTGTTATTAAAATGTACAATTTAATCAAGACTTAAGAGCTAGGGTCCCCGGTTCAAACCCCAACAAGTACTGGCTTTGCCTGTCTTAAATTAAAATCAAAATGTTTGTGGAGGGTTACTGCACGAGAATGAATGAACAACATGTGATATGCAATACTGAGTTGGTTATGATCGACTTGAAAGAACTTTTTAAACTCATAAATTAAAACAAGATATGCATTAAACATTGCTAGCTTAGCTGAACCCTAAAACGTTTTTAAATTTCAGATTGAATTATGACATGTATGAATTGCACTGACTTTGATGTCCAATAAAATCATTATCCATAATTAAAAATACGTTTATCTTTAATTCGGTTGTTATTTAATGCATTGGTATCATAAATTACGCTGCTGTTTTTGCGGAAGTTGGGTGGAAGCATTCCCTTTGTGTCCACGCAAGAACCCTGTGTTTATTTTGGCAACGTCAATTAAGACGAATCGAATTAATTGTTAAACCCTAATTGCCACCAATAATGATTAAATTATCGCGATTTAAACGCTCCACGCTCCATGACATGTCGCGATGTGTAAACACGGTTGCTATGTACCTAACACTTCTTTCCCTACACTCTTTCGGCGCCACGTTGTACAAAAACGTACTCATTTGTCACGTATTTATTGTACGGCTGGGAATAAGGGTGTTAATTCAACGGTGGTGCATGTTCTTGTGTACAGTTAACTTCAGTTCAAGTCCGGCGCTGCAACACCCCACCCTCCTCCCCTCCCGCCCCCGCAACCAGTCGTACTTGGCGCGCCAAACGAATAAATATACCCACTAATTAGAGACGTAGATATATCATAGGTGACATTTGAATTGATTAAACAGACGGTTAATGGATGATGCGCGTTTAATCGCTCGCATTTTGAATTTCTATACACGGTGACATTTCTTCCCATTGTCCTTCTAATTTGCATTTGTACGTAATGTGGTCACTGGACGCCACACGTATTATCGATCTAAATTGAAAATGATAATAACAAATACCCATCAAAATCAGACGCGAGAATTTGATTGACATTGTGTAGTATAGGCATATTTGTTGTTAACCGGGCTCTATAGTTGATCAGTTAATGTCTACGTATACATGACACTTGAAATAAACAAAGCATGAACAGTATTCCTGGCACCGATATGATTAAAATATCTTGATTAAAAGTCTATAAATACATATTTCTTTCTTTCGTGACGCCATGTTGTGGTATATAGCTGCATAGTTTTCAAAGCGAGAGGTCAGGCTTAAACCTTATAGGCGGCGACATAGTTAACCGGTCAGAGCGAGGCGTATAAAACAATAGAGGACTCATGTTTGCGGTTTTATTTATCACCGTTACCACGGTGACTTAAACTGGCGCCTGTGGATTAAAAATGGAATAAACTTCAAGGTAGTTCCATTTCATTTTTGTTTGAAATGAAGGCAATACTTCGGAAATTATTGTGAACGCAAAAGCCTCGTCGTTTCCTCAAAGTAAAGTCGGTGGGGTATGTGGGCCTACAACGAAATCGAATCAATAACAATATTTACCCGTGTATGTCTATTGTCAAAACCACAATGGCGGATGATATTGTATTAATAGAATAGAAGTAAGGCTCACGTATTCAGGTGGCGCTAAGTGGAAGGAAGGGGGGGGGAGGGTTCTCCCCCCATTGAAATGTTGCTCCTCTCTTACCCCCCTCCCTCTATCATGTCTATAGTTAAAGACCGGATGAAAACATTCACAACATCATATTAATACTCATAGTAATCTGTTGGCGCAAGCTCCCTCATGTGCCCCCCCCCCCCCCCCCCACCCCATGTGGAACATTGTCCACCCCTGTTTGGTTTAACTCCCGTTACGCCACTTTACATGCCATTGATTCCCAAGGCAGATGACCTGGAATTAACTGGACTGGAAAATATGGTATCAACACCGACAGAGGGAGGTTGTGACCGCGTTTAATAATCATCACAATAACGAGCAGCTATTATATCTTTTATCAGTCTCTCTAATCTAATCCCCGCTTTCTCCAAATTTAGGTCAGGATTAACGTGATGGCAAGAGCCATTTTCCCAAAGTTCAAAGTCATTGACTGGTTCCTGTATTTATTTATTTATTTATGCACTCATTCATTCATTAATTCATTTATATACTTATTTGTCTATCGTATTTATGGAATCTTTTCAGCTGAAATTACGCACCGCTCATTAACCCTTGTTATAAAGCACAGCTCTTATCTCTTCGATCAGCAATAATACAAATTACCCGGTGTCAAATGCAATTCAACTTTTGTGTAAATGTTGATTGTATAATTGAAATGTAACTTATCCCTGTGCGGGGTTTTATTTGTTAACGCTGCAAAGTTTAATCGCGTTTATCTCGACTCTCCCCGTCTAGTCGGTTGCTTCCATTTTAAGAATAAAAAAAATTAAACAACAACAACTAATTCCGAATGAAAATATTTTTCTCGTTTTTAAAGTCTCAATACAAATGTACAATTTTAAAGAATCAAAGTAGACTATAATGTCGCATGAACATTTGATAATTTTAGTTTAATATCGAACATTATTTTCTTCAATACAAAACGTGAATGTTTTGTAATAAAGATAAACTGCGATGTTTTCCTAGGTGTGAACACAAGAACGTGATATTATAAAGAGATGAACCGGTAGAGATCCTCATAATTAGAGTAGGACATATGTTGTCTAAATGTGTCTTTTTATCTAGAATTTCAATCTTGGGCGCTTTCGTCGTCGTAATTTGTTGTAAGGTGAAACAAAAATAATATTCATACGTGAACGGCAAGAGAGGTGTAGAGTTGCACCCCTCGGCCGAATGAAAGGTACTCCCCAGCATCCAATCACACCCCTCGGCTCCAAATAATACCCCAGAACCAAACTCCGCCTCTCCTCATACGACATTTAAAGGGATTATCATGTATTTGCAAACACTTTCGCAGTATCTCAACATTTATAACCTTAGCTATATAGGTTGTTTAGGGGGCACTAGTATTGCTGATTAAATTCAAAATCAAATTACATTATTATATAACCCCCCCCCCCCCCCCTCGAAAAATAAAATGAAATTAATCCCACTTTCTTGGACAACCGAATATCGCTTCCAATATAGGCTATTTAGTTTAGTTCGTGTCGGTACGAAGACATTGCCTACAAAATTTAGCCATTTCTCATAGAGATAATAATATGGCAGGTTAATGTTTAGTGAATTGGTTAAAACGACAAGCACAAGTTAATTACCCTTGATATTTTCACAATTTGATTAATAATCCACATTACACTAATGAAATTCCAAGAAAGGTATGGATTTTCATTTGCCTACCGCAGTTATGAGATTTGTTACCCCCTTTCAAGATATGATTCAGGTGTTTCCAAATTGTTAGATTGCAAATGCCTGACATTACCTTTAATGTTGGTTACTTGTATGTAGAACACCCTTTGAGCCTTTTGAGTTCGGCGTTTATTGGATTTCACTTCGAACTCGATATTGTACAGGTTGATTGAAAAAAGAGAATCACATAACATTGTATTATGTGCTACACAGACGAACATTACTTATAACTAACATTATTTTAATTGTAATCTCTTAATTCTGTACATTCTTTAACATATTATTCGTACATTTACAAACTGCGTTATTAGTATTTGAACTCGATATCGTACAAACTGATTGAAAATGAATCACACATCGATCTCATAACGTGCACAAAAACCAGCGTTGAAAAAACAGCTTGTAGCTCTATCTCTATCAATTATCATAGCAATTACAATCTGTGTTATTATTACTGCAATCTGACTATAATGATTGTACACAATTATCAGAATAATAGTCCATTATTATAATTTTTTGTTTTACATTATGATACGAAACGTCATAATAGCCCCTCTTACCACCAACCCTCTCCTTACAATAACTATACAGGCGCTGTAGTTCTTATCAGAACTACAAGCTCAGAAAGAATACCAACAGTCCTTTCCAGGACTACCAACATTCCTTTCTAGGACTACCACAGTCCTTTTTAAAACTATCCTAGAAAGAATATCAACAGTTCTTCTCAGGACTAACCAATCCTCTCCTTATAAATGGTGCAACCGCAAACCACACGTATTATTATGATACAATTAAAAATAAGTTGTTCGGTGTCTGTTACTTTAATTCAAATTATATACAGTATAATACGGGGATGACAAAAACAAAACAGGCAGCGAGAAATGCTGATAACTTTCAAATAGTTATTTAATATTTTGTATCGAATCAAATATATCAAAATAATATGCCTTTGTACCATTACATTATCTCTAGTATGCCTCGCAAGCATGCAAACAAAGGTACAGATGACGTAAGATACTCCGCGGAGACACATACATACATCAACCCTGAATTCCCAATTATTCTTAGCGTCTAGATAAATCAATTATTTTGGTCAATGTCGGCGGGATTTTGATGAATTTAACTGTTCATATCTTGGTATTGCGCAAAAACATCCATGCTGTTTTACAATTATTAATCTCGTCCTCCTATCTTCTGTGTGATTATAATCGAATTCAGACAAAGATAATGATGTCGGGTACCATCACAATATACTGGCGGATTTTCATGGATTTGAGAGACAATAGGTTTCCATTACCGGTCTTATATCTCCGTTAAAATGCTGATTCAATTATAACATGGGTTTTCATGTAAATATTGGATTAATTCATCTTGTTGCGCGAAGTCTCGCCATGCAATCTTGCCGTGGCGCCGCCATTCATTATGTATTGTCCTCCAGCGTGCGTCGGTCGGTCTGGAGCAGCGTACGGACATGAGGTGTACGTGCGCGCTAAACCGCACCCAACGCGCTGATTTGTTAGTAAATATGTATCTAATGTTGAATCTAATGTTGTATCAATATTTTTAAAGGGACACATCATAAATGGGACAGTTTCCTGCTTTTAGTACTACAAATATTCAAAATCTTTAAAAAATCCATATTTAGATAGCCATTTGGAATAATCCATAATTAATAATGGCAAATTGCTAATTGGAGAAAGCCTACATTCTATTTACAGTAACACTTATGAATATGTGGGCCAGTGTTATCCCAATTTGAATTTGACATGTTTTTAGATTTCCCAGAACTTCGCTTATCATTCAATGATATAATGTACTCGTATACGTAATAGATAACGTATAACGAGTACATCAATTTGTTTACCAAACACATAGGTACATTTTCATTCATAAAACGGAAGCTGATTAATCGTCGGTAATATAAATGTAATTATTTTGATTAGATGCGATAGTGTCACTGCCCGTTAGTGCGTTCGGTGAATGGTATTATCAGTGTATGCTACTTTATAGACAAAAATTTAGCCCATCAACGACCAACCGAAGGACATAGTTATGATGAAAGCATGGTCAAGTGAAAGGAATAAATACAATTTAAAACTGAATGACGTGATATGTGTTATTTTCACGAGGATTGACCTACAATAGCATGAACCCAGTTTTCAAACAACAACAACACCAGCTTTGATGTCTTTGAAGAAAAAAAACATGCAGCCCCCCCAAAAAAAATAAAAAATAAAAAATAAATAAATAAATAAATCAACATGTGGTGGAATAGTTTAAACATAGTGATACTCATTTTCATGAACGACGAAGTGAAAATTTTGCAGTTTTAACGCTGAAACATTTTCAATACTTAACAATCGACAAAGTCCCCACCGTATGATAGCCCCTCCCTCACCCCACCGGTTCTTTCACTGAATTCGCTCCATCAAAAGCCCCCGCCCTCCACTCTAAGAGGTTTGTCCATTACACCACTTCTAGTATCCTGTCTGAAAGTTAAATGTTAACCCAAATGTCATATGATCGAGACATGAGCGAAAATGCAAACCACCGTTCAATATCAAGTTCAGTGTTTTAATTATTGATTGTCTGTGGGTTTAAATATAGTGTTCTAATCTGATGCAGTCATCTTCAAGTCTAGTTCATCAAGTTGGTGACATTTTAATTTCCATGTAGTCATCAAGGATTCAAATGGTGCAAGAAATTAAAGAAACAAACATGCAATCGATTGTTGTCTAACTCTCAAGCTCATCTCCTTTCTATGCGTACTCAACAATAATGAAGAACTCAGTTCCAAAAGGCGCTAAATCCACTTTCCATACAAATTGAGTTAACGATATATCTACATTTATAAGCTACGTAGCTATATACGAATCCACATTTTACGACAAAATACTCTCTCAAAATCAAAATATAGAAAGCTCAATTTTCATATTCACATAGGCACGTGTACAAACTTGGGCAAAGAAACCTGTTTCATGCCTAGATCATTGTACAAACACGAAACATAATGAAGGGTCCCGTATAATTTCAATATCTAAATGTTAGCATAATTCTGCTAGACGGTGTTTTGTCATAATCTTCTCAGACTAGCTTTTTAATGATATTTTCGTCAATATAAGACAGTAATCACGCAACCTTTGAATTTTGGAGGACATTGTATTTAGTTAATGATTGTTTGAGGGTTTAAACAACAACAATTCATATCGTTTTTTTCTTTCTTTGTACTATTGCAGGTTGCCGTTATAATGGAGATGTATACAGGAGCGGGGACGTGTGGACGGCTCACGATGACGTCTGCCAGACGTTCCAATGTCGGGTAAGAACTTGCTTGTATGCTCCCCAGGGAGTCGGGATTGTGCGCAAGATGAATGTGTGTGTTTTATTGAACTGAACCAATATCTTACTTCATATTATGTATATACTCCGGACTCCTGCTATTCCACCCCCCCCCCCCCCCCTCCCCCAGAAAGGAAAATTTTGGCTATTTGTTCTGTGATAATTGTTATTAAAAAAAACACATCAACCTGTCATGTTTTTCACACAACGCATTCAGTGATATGAAGAATATTATGTTGAATAACATGTTTGAATGTGTTCTTTTTGTATGAGCTAACATTCTTCCATCAACATTTCTGACAAAATAAAAAGAAAGACAGAAATAAACTTGGTATTCCGCCATGATTTATCTGTAGTATCATCACGTCTCACTGGCATCTGGCGGCGTGATGCATCTAGTGTTGAGTTATGTCTCCATACGACAGGTGCTATAGCTGTATAGGCCCCAAGTTACACGTTACACTTTGTAGTGAAGTGCGCCAAAACGAGTATTAAAGATATTGTCCTCTTTTGCAAGCTAACATTTAAGAGCTATAGTCTGAGAAGATGAACGTATATACACCTTGGAGTTCCTGGAATATTAACTGAACTTGTATATGCCTGTAAAAGAAGGACTGCATCTTGAATAAGTACGCCGTCGCATCTTCGATGGAATACATATATACATGAGTATAACTTGCTACAGGGTGTACATCTGTTTGCATTGGTCTCCTCCCACCTTGTCTACCTTGTATATACTAGCAACAGTGTGGAGACCTTTACAATTTAGAGACTTGGGATTAGTATTAGAGATTGGGATCAGGGTTAGGAATATAGGTTTGGTGTCGAGGGTAAAGTTTGGAGTTTGGGAAATTGGCATTTCACAGATCTCAGGCAAATGAAGATCAAGCAAACATAAACCTGGAAACGTAGCTGTAACCATGGTAACGAGTGGGGAAAGGAGGCGGTGAATTGTGCATTAATGACACACATAAATGAATACTTGCTCCCCCTTAACCCAGGCCTGTGGGGAAAGAGGCCTTAGGATAAATACATAAATACATAACAGTACATACATTTTGCACATCGATTTGCCCCCTTAACAAACACTTATCCGCAATGTTCCCATTTTGTCTCCAAACGGGGTCCGAATATTATCCGTGAATATGTGATGAATGTAACATGACATTCATCTGTAGTTTGCGAGGGTTTTTCTTTTCACTATACACGAATTTCAAACACCTTGATGATGGAGTGATCTTGAAAAGAGGGAGAGCTAGGTAGGATACTCTTGAATAATTAAGACGTTCTTCTTTTAACCGGTGAAGGCCACCGTATATTCCCTCAAGATTAATATTTTATCGACTGACATTCTGCAGTCAGTGATGTACAACTTTAGGAATGAATGTCTGTGAATCACAGATGCACTTTGTTGACGTAACAAAGAATCAAAGAACAAAGAATCAGTTAAACAAATGTCAGGCCGCAGAACTTGTTTATAATACAAAATAAATTAATGATTTTTCAAAATATGTTTTGCTCACTTACTTTTCATTTGCTTACTTGTATGCATACAGCTTGTTTTATGTCCTTCAACTTTTGTGTACGAAAATAAATATTTATAATTTCATTTTAATGAAGATTTTTTTAAAGAAATGTCTATAATATTCGCAATTTTACTTTATTTGTAAAAAAAAAAACTGTTTTATCACAGGGCTACGAATGGCCTACTATAGTTCTAAGTATAACTTAAAATTTAAATTCAAATAAAGAGTAATTTGAAACACCCCTGCATGGTTCAAAACTAGTCATTAGTCATGTATAGAGATGTCACGAACTGTGTGTCCGATGCGCCCCACCTGGCGGCCCTTGATGAGTGGTGTAGGGGTTTTATTTCATAAACCGCATTAGTCGAAACTCCATTTAACCCTCCGAGTGTATGTTGTACCATGGATAGTACTATCCATGATTCAACGAGAGTCGTTTCGCTGGCTGATAATGAGGGGGTTTATCAAATGTTGCGAGATTGTTCCAAGTAGTTGTGAATCAATATGACAGGTGTCTGCATTGAACAGCTCGTAGTGAACGATTGATTGATGACTTATTCTTCTGTTTTTAATTAATATGAGTGTACCGCTGGAGTTTTGTTTCAGCTTTGATTATTTTGTTCAAACAAATCCTGTTAAATAAAACATTTCCGTATCCAAACACATGTGAACATCCGTAATTTAACGATGGTGCTGACTTCTAACAGGAGTGCTACCATGCGGTCCAAGAGTAATTAAAGGCAATTAGTACATTTTTCCAAATCGGGCCTCTTGTACCTTTCTATATCTTCCTTTAAAACACCCTTTCTTAATGTATTTTTTCTTCGATACTGAACTATTTATTTATGATTGAATGCGATATTACCCAGGTGTATACATGGTTACTCAGTAAAAATTGAAGAAGTGGCATTTCCAATGTAAGCTATGAGTGGAATGCTAAAGAGGTAACCTTTTGAAACATTTTGTTAAAATGTATTATTAAATCATTAATTTCGATTTTCTATTCTTTTGTTTGTTTTTTCACAGGAGGGCGTAATCACTGCATCCGTAAAGCAATGCGAGCCCATCGACTGCCCGAATGTCACGCAAGTACTTCCAGGGGAGTGTTGTCCATCGTGCGCAGGTGAGAAGCGTTTCTAGACTGTCTTCAAGAACAGTGACATAAATAACAATTATTCAGACTTGTCATGCTTGTAGAGAACCAAAGTAATTTAATCACGCTCATGTATTATAAAGCAGTGATGGTTCTTAACAAATTTTCCTTCGATTTGAGTTGTTGGTTGCTGGGTATAGAGCTGGAAGATGCTTTCATATCAACTGATTGGTCACACATGATGACTTGCCTGACATGGGTGTAATACCATAACCTATGCAGAAAATCGTTTCTAGTTTAGAATACCGAAGTGGTTACGCCATATCATTTTGTCATAACTATATTAATGAACCGTTTGATTCGGGCCATCGATAGCGGGTTGGAGCTTGACGATTGCCTTCTTATATAGCAAACACAACGTCACATATTTTGGGCTTGCCCGACATTGTAAAGCATCATTACTCATGGCAATGAATAGCTGTATCGGGGTGGGAATAGGGTGCAATACTTTGTTTGAGGATTCATGGGGGTAAAGGAGGGGGGCCACGCCCTGTGCCCCAAAAGTTAAATCGGTCTAATTTATGTTTTTTTTTTAAATAATTCGACGGCATACGGGGGAGGGAGGGGGCAAAGAAAGGGCAAGGATACACACGTATTCATTTATGTCCTGATTATTAAATATAGTTCACAAGAAATGACAAATCCATTAGCTTCTTGTGAACATAAACGTCTAGAAAGTGCAAACAAAAAGTTTTTAATAATGGCGGACATTATACATTTTGTTGAAATAAGAGTTGAAATAAAGTTGAGACGGTCATGATACCCGTGCAAGTGGCTGTCTGGTTTTAGTTTTTATTATTACAAATGATAATTATTTTGATGTTCATTGTCAACTCACAACGAAAAGTACAAGCAATATTTACTTAAGATTCCGTTCATTAGCTTATAGGAATTCCTTCTTTACATTGTGTTTGGAAAAGAAAATATTTTCTTTTGGGATTTGTTTTGTGACAAGTTGAAGTTGATTTAGCGTTGATTACTTTGTATCAATTGAAAATGATTACGGTGGCATTTACATCATGGGGCTGGCCCGAAGCGGTTGCCAATGAAAGTCAGCTTTGGAAATAAATTAGATATCTTCCATTAGGAGTAGGTAACACGAGCCCGCCTTCAGCAAAGGCAATTTGTAAACGCCCAAAGAGGTAAATGAACGATTTATCACAACAAATATTAAGCTAAACTCTAAACGTATCCCGCACAAAAAACGCAAGTTTCTTTCCCCCTTGTGCTGCGTCTATCGTTACGAGCGGAAAATGATTGCGCAAAATAGGAATAAATTTGTGTTTTCGATGGCGCTGCATTATGCCTGGATAATGGCTACATTTTCAGGTGGCGCCAGGCATTAAGTGGTGATATTCAATGCGGCATGTGCGATGCATCGTAATGATGGCTGAGCAATGATTGGCTCTGAATGGAATGAATCGGTTTTTGTTTAATGCCGTAATCAAATAGGAATATAGCGGGCTCGCGGGTTGGGAACGTGAGTGTATCTTTGACTCCGCGATAACAAAAGGCGGAGATAAAAATTATGAATGACATATCTTGTCACCATGAAAATGATGGATTGCGTCTGAGTCGCTATGTTTAATTTTACCCGCTACACACACCATACACACTCCACCGCGTACTCCGACAACCGAATATGTCGACAAGTCGTCAACTTCATTTAGGGTTAAGCCTCCATGAAAACCCTCGAGATTGCTGCAAATTCCATTGTTCGATCAATCTCTATATTTCGCTGTGTTATGTCTCCACGATTAATTACAATAAAATACAATAAAATGAAATGAGAAGACGAGAAGGCTAATTTCGTAGAGCTGTAAAAAGGCTGGCTTAGTTCGGTTTGGTTGGTGGTTTGTTTAGGAGCGTTGGTGGTTTTTATTAGGGGCACGAGAGTTAGCGCCAGTGTGACGCACCGTGGGATGAATTCGACGTCATCTTTTATGCAAAGTCGTGGCGTAGCCATGGTAGACTAACGAGGGGGTAAAGAGAGGGCATATAGGGGTGCACAGAGGGGGCACGGATTCCCTATAGAGGGGCACTCTTTTGGCCAAACAGGACATTATGGTGTTACGTCTTTGCGTTTATGCGTACCGCATAGGGGTGACAGTTGGGGTGTGTGTATGTGGGTGAGGGGGCATGCATCCTCTCAGAGGGGGGCAAAAATGCCCCCCTTGTCCCATCCCATATCTACGCCACCGACACCAACCCACTCCTTGCAGCGACCGCACTCACGAGACGCTAGGCCCCTATCATCTGTGACGGGGCTACCCTGCGATAAAAACAAAACAAAACCTTTGAGCTCAATACCATGCTTTACCAGGGGTACAACAATACACCCATATTTTGCTCCGATGGGGGGTACAATGAAGTCATATTTTTGCCCCCGTCGAGCTCCACTGGTCCGAACCAGCCCATCAACTCTATAGGGAATCCCTCCTTTTGCTTGTGAAACCCGCAACCCGTCCGCAACGATCATAATCATACAGGGTTTGGTAGCGATTATAACGCTGTTACAAATTGAGAATGACCGCAAAGGCATTGTCGCGAGTGTGCCGATGAGCTCTACGAATAATCGTAATAATAGAAACGATTTCTGCGCTTTTATCTTTATTTTTTAGGGTATGAGGGGTTACAAAAAGTGTGTTTACGGAGAACTGTACTATACCGCCCGCCTCTTATATCAAAGGGCTTCCTCCATTCTTTTTTTCTCTCACCCGTCCCGTCGCAAAATAATGCACTTGTTAATAATCCATAACTATGTGCACCCAGCGGAGGCGTCAAGCTGTCGATGGAGCTTATAAACCTCCACAATTGTTACAAAGGGATGCGGGGTTCGCGAGCCTTCAAAAAGAAATAAAAACAGAAATGATTTTTAATCGACCCCGACAGTTGTACCATTCTCTTTTAATTCATATCAGGATTTCAAAACATCAACCAGAATATTCTCTGTTCTCTGATATAGTATAGAAATGCATCAATAAAATATAGAGTAATAACTATTCACGGTTTTTCTTTTCATTGCAAAAGGATGAGTGTTTGTTCATTTAAAAAAAGTTCAGTTATTTCCTAATTTGAATTTAAGTGTTACTTTAGTTAGTTATGCGCGTCTCTCTCCTGTTTAATATTATGACGAATTCAGACAGAAGAATTTCCGGCGTTTGCATAATGCTTGCATCACTTTTATCAGAGCATGAAGTGATACATTGTGATGCCTCGAGCGAATTACTATCATATCATATTCAAGTTCCCATTTTGTTGCATATAATTTATCCACAACTAAAGTTTACTAACATTCCTTTGTAAAGCGTACGGTTATTAACCCCAATTAAATTATTTACACAATATCATACGCGAAAACACGAGACGTGGAAATGTAACATATTTTTATAGCGTTAAATAAATACAGGAACCCCGAACTAGATAATAATGAAATGACTATTATATCATGATTTTTGTGCACAGTGATGAAATACAGTGCAAGAGTGGCGGTGGTGCTGGTGGAGGGGGGGGGGGGGGGGGGGGGGGGTTGGTAGGGATTGGGATAAACAAAAATAGCGCCACTTCGCCTTATTCCTTGCTCTGCCCAACGTCGTCCAGAACTCGAATGAAATGATACATTCTTTTAGAACTACAGATTCACTGACAAGTGCACTCAAGTAGTACTTGATGTTCACTTGTCAGTGCATCTGTAGTTCTAAAAAAAAAGGGTACTACCTTTTTTTGTCAGAAGTAGACAGACGCCGGGCAAGTGAAGATACAAAAGGACGCTTGGCCTCAAATGCATCTACAGACTCTGGGACCGACAATTGAAACGTGGTCTGGTGGTTGAACATGTTGAAGGGGGTATGGGGAACTTGCCTACACCCATTGTCCGTCCTTCCCCCTCCCCACATGTCCCTCGGACCCGAAATATATATATTATTTTAATTAAAGCTCATGGACGAGTTAGAATGAAAAAGGACAAGAAACCTCGAATGTTAAAGTCATGATACGCAGCTCTGAAACCTTGTCCAGTGAAGAGGGGTGTGGAGGGGGGGGGGGGGGGGGAGGGTGGAGCTACACCCCACTCGGTCCTTCCCCATGCATGCACAAAACGACCACTAACATACATTATTTGTAAGAGTACACGAGCAAGTACACGGGCAAGTCGGGATGAAAAGGACATAGGACCTCGAATTCCTATCTAGACGTGATACGCAGTGCTGAAACCTTTTCTATTGATATGGGGGAGGGGGCTACACCCCACTTCGACCTTGCCCCATATCAAAATGTCGCCCCGTCCTTGAATGAATATTATTCCGTACAAGTGCAAGTATACACGCGGGCAAGCGAGGGTGAAAAGGGCAATTGAACCCCGCGAGTACGCAGCGATGAAACCTTTTTCCTGCCGGTCCTTAGTCAAAGACAAATATACAAAACACATTTTTACTTAAAATTAATGCACTAGGCGCTATGACTGACCAAGCCCTTGTTTCGAGTATGATTAGCACAATGCTAGTTCCCCCTTTGAAATGAGGGTAATAAAAATCTTCCATAATTTCCGAGTGTCTGGGCCGTGTAGTCGTTCATAAAAGCGTTGGAAATGAAAACGACCTCAAATTGTCGACACTGCAATCCAACCTCATCATACGGACAGACGGACGTGTTCCCATCAACCTTAATGAATCGAAAAACAGGCTTCTGCACGTAACCTACCGGTATTTTTAATAAAGTTGTGCACCCAATTTGGTACACAGAAAAGTCGTGTTACGGAAAGAATGAATTAGCTTGTTATATTGTTTTTAATTATTGACCTTAAATTGTCGACATCGCAATCCCAGATAATAACACGTGTTCCTTTAAAGCTTGTACACTTTAATGAAATGCAAAAGTAGGTTTATATACGCATAGTAGGTCTATATATACTATATTATTGTTAAATAAAGGGGAAAATTCATGATTATATCTTGTTAAATTGTTTAATTATTGACATTAAATTGACGACGTTGCAATCGAAACAAATTACACATGTTATATAAACAATGCGGAAATAGTTTTCTTGTATAAGTATACGCGACTCGGCAATATATAATATATTGTTAAATAAAGGGGAACATGCATGATTATATCTTGTTAAATTGTTTACATATTGACCTTATATTGACGACGTTGCAATCTAAGCTAATCGCATGTGTTATATACACTATGTCTACTCTAATGAAAAAGCAAAAGTAGGTTTGATACGTAACCCCGCAATTTTTGATAAAGGCAGTACATCAATTTCGATATAGTATTCTGGTATATATAACTTGTTATATTGTTAAAATACCGATACAATTTTTCGGCATTTAAGCTGACCTTTATATAACTTTTCCGAATCACAAAGATTATGCATGGAATTTAACTCCCCGATGTAGATATTATACTTTGAAACCCACTCCGTCCATAAACGAATAAAATGACATACACAAACAATGCACATTTTAATCAGTTAATTCATTTTGAAACGTGTTTATATTAATAATATTCAAAATATTAATTTGTGATATATATACAAATTAGTATTGTAAAAATTGTACGTTCCTTTTTTTTTAAACACCCCACAATTTTGTCCAGATGTAATGTATATATCAATACATCGGTGTTTGGCTCCCCTGTATATAAAGGGAGGAAGGAATTTGATATCTGGTTAAATTGTTGAAATATCAACCTTAAATTGTCGACATTTATATAAAGTGTCCCAGACCACAGGTTCCTGTCCTACATGGAATTAAACTCCCCGATGTTAATATATTTAATCAATATTATGACACCCACTCAGTCCATAAACTAATTTCAAAAAAAAAAATTACAACAAAAATCAAACAAATTCAATTCAATTAATTAACGTTGGAACGTGTTCGTATTAATATTATTCAAAATATTAGTTAGACTATATATATAAATTATGCTAAAGGTGCGTCCCTATTTTTAAACTCCCCGATATTTTTATAGAGGGATAATATGCATCAATAAATCGGCCTTAATCGGTTTATTATCTGATTTAAGTTACAAAAGAGAAGCAATACAATTATATTTATTCAATGAATTGAATTAATCATATTACATGTGCAATTCTCTTTTGTGAGCTCGTAACTATAATGCACTTAGAAAAGTATAATACTACGTGAAAATTTGCATCAATAATATTTTAGTAAATAAATGAATACAATGTATGAATAAATGAATACAAATGATAACACAATGATTGTTATATATTGATAAGTTAATAGTTAATAGTTATTTTGATAGTTAATATTTCGAATTTATTTAATGATAACAATACCATTATTTGTCCAGCTAGTGTCGGCCTTTTTAGTTATCAAACGGTCAGCAAAATTAGATGTCGACATTTTTATGTCTAATGTTTTATTTGTTATCAATTTTGTTTATAAAGCTGTTATGGGGAATTCGTTGCATATATGGACATCTTAATTTAGATTTTGCCGACAAATGCATGATTTTACCAATATTGGACACATTAAAGTTGTTCAATGTAATCTTTTCATTTTTACATAGTAACTTTATCAACTTTTATTTGTATGATTTTTTTTCACATGGCAGGCTGCTTTGTTGATGGCGAGCATTGGAACGAAGGGGAAACATTCGCGAGGAAATTTGACCCTTGCACGGAATGTGTTTGTGAGGTAAGATTCTTTGTTTGTAATATTTGTATTAAACGTATTTCCGATTAAACTTGTTTATTGATAACCATTACTTGTTGGTATGTTTGTCTGTTTGTTTGTTTGTTTGTTTGTTTGTTTGTTTGTTTGTTTGTTTGTTTGTTTGTTTGTTTGTTTGTTTGTTTGTTTATTTATCTATTTGTTTGACACGGTATTTACAAATGATGCAGTGCCTGCCTACAGTTAAATGGCTCAATTCAACCGAGACGTGAATATATATAAGGACTAACAAGAATACTTACATATTTTTCAAAAGCTCATTCTACATACATTGATAAGTTTATTAACCCGTAATAACCATTCAAATAAGTATGTGTTACGCACTTATTTTACACGCCTTGATTTTAATTAGCAGCTAGCCCTTTTATCATTAGAATTAATTTGAATGACATTTGACACTTAAAACCGTTCAACCATCTCCACATGATTGAGTAAATTGATTTATAGAACAAAATTCAGAAGTAACTATTTTCATTCATATAATCAGAAAGGTCAATGACAGTGTATAGTAGCCGTTGGAGGAGTCATGGAAGGGGGGGGGGGGGGCAGTGTGAGGCCAGGAGGAACGCAATACACGAATTTGATGTGTACGTAGGCTATTTATTTCGTCCCCTTTTCGACAAAGTGACTAAGTGAGTGGCTAAGATGAGAACGAATCAAAACTGGGGATGTGGAGGGGGGGGGGGGTTGCCCCCCTTTGCCCCCACCCTTTGATCCCCTTCTTAGCTACCCTTCTTGCTTCATGAGCGTTCTACAAAATATCATAATTCTGATATGCAAGTGCATCCTTGGGGGGGGGGGGGGGGAGAGATCGGGGAGAAAACTAACAATCATCGCCTGGTAGTGTTATATTGCCTATATTTTGCTCTAGAATGAGGCACAGTCCCAGAGAAAATATGGCGGGGGGGGGGGGGGGGGGGTGCTGAATGGTGAGTAAGAATGTCAGTAAAACAAGGGGTAGGGGACAATATTATCTCTTTTGACCCTTTCGAACCTCTCCAGCTGCACCTCTGCCTGAATATTCGAAATATTCAGAAATAACTACAGTACTATACTACATATGTGTACATATAAATATTTTCCCCTAAATATTCGGAAGAGGTTCACGAACGTTCCACCATGTAAGCGTGAAGTCCCAATTCATCGGGAGAAAGGAAGCGTAAAGTGTTGTTTGTCTCCCCGCTCAGTAATGGAGCATAATAATGATGATTTGTCTATCAAAGGCTCGCCGAATTTAGAGTCAGGGCAGTAGCGTAGCTAAGTGGGGCAAGGGGGAGAGGAAGGGGGTGCAAGGGGGGCCGGAGGGGGGAGGAGGGCAAGAGAGGTGGGGTGGGGAGGGTCAATGACACCCCTAACCTCGTATACACCCCTTCCTCATCCTGGTCTTATTCTATGGCATGTATGGGGAGTGACAATTTACATGTTTATCGTGACCACCTTATGGAGGCAAGTAGAGTGGTCATTGAAGAAGGATGACACTCCAGGTTCCCCAATATTTTGTTTTCGCTGCAGGGTGTCGTTTATCACTTTTGGTGGCCACTGTAGGCAGGTTAGCTGCTTACAGAAAGGTTGCCACTAAGTAAGCATGGTAAGACAGGTTTGAATGTAGCAGGAAATACGAAATAAACGACCATTCTAATTACAATTCAAATGTTGAAATGCTTGCCCTTTCGTTTGGCATGTTTGGCGTGATGGAGTCATCTCTCCCCATTTGCCCCCCATCCACCACCTGTCACCCCCATATTGGCTAATCCTGGCTCCGCCCTTATCGAACAGCCAAAATGAGTAGGAGGCCTAACTTGACATCACTTGACTCCATTAGCTTGAAATCCACCATGCTATAATAGGTGGAAACGAAAGAAAGGAAGAATGAACGGATCAATGAATGAATGAGAAATGAATAATAACTGTAAATAATTCGACTATATACAACAACACCCCAAAATAGATAAACAATGAGATGGATGCACCAAGGTCAAATGTATTTGTAAGTCAGGCGCCTGTGCTAACCGGCTGTGTGTGACCCTCCTCTTTGAAGCTTAATTTCATGAATCGCTGCTGTCCTAATTACATGATGAGGCTGTTTACATGTTCATTTAGTTAGAAAGCTAAATGTAAAGCAAAATATTGAATCGTATTATTGAAAACATAATTATTATATTGTGCAGCCATAACTTTGGTGTAAATGCGATTTTTTAATGAAATATTGGTGGCGTTTGTGTCAGTGTGTTATCCTCAGTCTAACTTGTTGTCGTGTGTAGGTCTGAAATATATTGTGTTATCCAATTAAATATATATCATTGACTTTTTAACAGTCCCGGAAACATTCTATCAACTTGATGATACAATTCTAAAAATGTTATTGCCCTCTCATTTGACATGAATGGATTGACTCCAATTAATCATTATTTTATGATATTCAACGGGGTACAATTCAATCTGTTTACAGTTCAAAATATGATCGAAATATTGTATTTTTAGATAAAAGGACCACGTGTGTTAGGTATTATAATGTCACCATCGTTATGTTACCAGCCCTAGGCTAAATTGTCTAGACGAACAATACCGGAAAACACTAAAAATAGATGATGACTATCTATGATAAGTTTTAATATTTTAGTGTATTTTCGTGCTCCAATTAATGATTAAAGCCTTTAAAAAGAGTTCCGACTCGTAAATAATATTTTCCCCTGGGGCTCCTTGATATAAGTATTTAATCGGTTTCCATTCATATGTAAGACTACACAACAATACAAACCAGTAAAAGTTCGAGAACACCAAACTTGATGATATTTGAATACCGTTTATAGGTCATGATAAAACAAACACAACAATATTGAACTTATGTGCTGTATTTTATCACCGAAGGCAAAGTGTTAGGCCATGTCACTGACTTATAGTGATTGATTGACAATATCTAGACTTTTCACAGAGTAGCATTGATTTTAATGATGCTCTAACTTTTATTTGGGTATGTTTGCTTTTTAACAACTTAAGTCTGAATGAATATTAATTATGATGTGAAAGCATTACGCAATCATGCACTTTAACTTGATATTGGTATGTCAGTATGTAAAAAGAATAGGAGATGAGGTTTGACAGGTCAATGGCCTTATCTGATCGTTCACATCTTTTTATTACGTGCCACAAAATTGATGTATCCTTTTGTTGTTCTATGTTTGCATCATCATGACTAATATATTTTGTATTATTTGTGTACTTTTGTGTGTATTTGAGTGTGTATTTCTATAAATAAAGATAAATACTGCTAAAAGCTGATTGTCTATATACTAAAACATCGACTGTGTTATAAAATGATAGTCAATATGGGGCATAAGCTTTCTATCCTAGCAGAATCTTTTTCAGACGCTAAATGACCAAGATTCTATTATAGGATCGAACATTTAGACCCTTAATTAAACGAAACTGATTTTAAAATAAATTATCAATATTCTATTTCCACAGAATGGTCGAGTAACGTGTTCCAAACAGACTTGTCCAGTGCTATCGTGCCCAGAGTACCAGGCGAAAACGCCAGAAGGGGAATGCTGCCCAAAATGTGTCGGTAAGTCAAGAAGTCAAGAACAGAATACATTTTTTTTTTTATTCAAGTGAACATTAACTTTGGTCAAATTTAAGCAAAGTCACTTAGAGCTTCCACATTTCTCTAGTACCTTGTTGTTTTACTTATGGTTACATTTTATCAAATGTCTCCCTAATTATGGAGATATTTATGATTGAATGCAATGCATTCCGATCAAACGAAGATCAGTTCGAATCAATCGGCAGTAGATGATGCAATCTGACATAATGTTTTGTTTTTTTAATGAAAAGCGTTCCTGCAACGCTTTAAGACTTATGTGGTGATAGGTCATAATAAATAGCGAAGCAAATGTCATGGGACCCGTAAAAGAAAGACGTATTGTAATTATCATCCGATAATAACCCTATTCTTTTCCCCTCCCACCTGTTTCTTGTCTACCCCCCTCACCCTCCCCTCCCCCTCCCCTCCCCCAGCCCAAAGGAAGGTCTTCGATTTAGGAGACAGGTGTCTATTCCAGAACCAGGTCTTTGACGACGGAGAGACTGTCTACAAAGACAAGTGCACCAAGTGCGTCTGTCTGGTAAGTTGTCGTTGTCGCGTCCGTGGTCGTCTTTGTTGTCGTTGTTGTTATAATTATCACTTTCGTTCGCATTTTTGCTGTTGTTTAAGGGTTTGATGTTCAGTGATATATAATATTTACACCATTCATGTAAATGAATAATGATATGACATTCCCATGATTTGAGGTTGGGCTGTTGGGTGGTGCATCCAGTGTCACACAATCAAACAATTTGTTATTATATACTTTACGTATTACTTTATAAGATTTGAACCACGAGGCAACATGAGGAGAGGTTATAATTCACACCGATGCTTACAGGCCTGGTTTGGGGTTTGAGGGCGGCTTAAATGTTACCCTTCATCTCTCCAAGCGAAGAAATATTTCAAATTATTGAATGTAATCTCGTTGGATAGATGTTCAGTGCATATATGTTTGAGTCGCTGTGGAAAAAACAAAATCTCGCAAGTGGACTCGGTTAGGGGTGGAGGGAAATTGCCCCATTTGTCCCTCCTCGTTACATACATAATGTACATGCAGCATTGCACACCAGGAAATGCTGTTTTGTTTTTCTCTCAAACAATCAGTTGGAGCCACTGACCGGTTAAGTAGTCGATTCCGGTTTTAATCATCGTTTCAAATTAAAAACAAAGGGAAGCCGTTTGTCATCGCGGGTTGAATATCATCAGGGGGATACCCATGTACATGTAATGCACTTCTTTCCCGTGTAATGCACTCTAGCCATGCCAGTATCTTCTTGACAATACTTTGGTGACGTCACTATCCCTGTCAACGCTATATGAACACACACATTACGTGATCACCTCTTTCCTATATATCTTCTCAGTAACTATATAAAAATGTCTCTCGCCTTGCAGTCTCTGTTTTAAATCGTGTAAAACAATGCGTGACAATTGCACCGATTTTCATACCGGAAAGAACAGAGTGTAACCACAGTCACAGTGTGAACACACTGTGAACAAGCTGTGATCACACAGTGTGAGCACACTACTTTGCACACTGAACGCAGCTTATGTATAGCACAGTGTGTTGACAGTGTGTTAACTTTTAAATCAAGTGAAATCACAGTAACAGGGATTGTCCCATGGAAGTAATGCGCGGCTATATTGCATTGATTTTATTATTTAAAATGGGATGAGTTTTGCAGATTATTTTGTGGAAGCGATTTCTCCTTTACAATAATTATGATATCATTTTGCTGAATATGAAATCATAATTCAAGCATGGGCACTAGGTTCCATACTTACTCCTGAATAATACTTCACAATTTGCTCCTACCATTATTGTTGCTACTTTTATACAATATATGATTCGTTTGCTTTTATGTGTGAAGCATACAAAGGGAAGAGGCAAAAAATAAAATAAAATGTATAATAAATGTTGACAGTCCCATTACAGGTGGCATTTCATTTTCATTTTTGTTCAAAGAGCGAAAAAGTTCTCCCTTAAACTGGTCACACATCATAAGTGTCACAGTCACTTTCTTGAAGTGCTTTTTCGTCCTCAAATTCAACGAAACTGCCTCAAAACAAACGTGTTCCTAATAATCATTTTTGTCATCTTGGTGATTGAGCTATCGACAGAAAAAAACAAATTGTGGCGAATCATAATACAAGTGCTGGGGGCGTTTTTGTTTGAAATCTTGAAGTCTTCAAGTTTATCGTGAATCTGCCTAAAAACGGGCGATGAGTAAGAAACGACCTCTATATATTCATAATAATACTGTGGTTATTTGAGGTCGGTGTATTTTGTTTTATTATACAACAATAAAACGATGACATGGTAAAGGAAATAAAACATGAAAAACACAAAAGGACTTTATCATGTGAATCACCATACTTTAGATTTAATCCAACATGGAGTGAGACATTTTAATATTAATGAAAATAATAACAAATAATTCAAGAGACCCGTTTTGTCATATTGCCACAATGTACATGATGTACTTCTAGCTATATGTTATTCATCCAATCAGGCTTTAGCGACCGAATTATAGATTATTGTAAAGACTACCTGCTTACAAATAGAAGTATATACTCTTGGCTTTTTACGAAAAATTTGATTGTTTGACAAATGAACCTGTCTATAAAGGATGTCGTGTCTATAAAGACCATTCCTGTACGTGCCCACTGGGTGGTCCGTACAAACACATTTATCATATAGCTATCGAAGGAAATACAATTATTAATACAAGTTAAGCGTTTCAAGCTTGTTGAAAATAAATTGTACAAATATTATACATTTTCTATAATATTGGCATTTTAGAACAAATGTAGAGTATGCGTCCATCCACCTATGGCTCAGAGTATACTAATAACATAGCATATTTGTGTTCTGAGATTCAACTTTCAAATTAGATTATCATACAAAGTCGCACACCCAATTCGGCCTTGGGGCTGACACGGTCGCTTGTAGCCCAGAGGTGAAGCAATAAGTAGGAGGAGAGGCCTGGGCAGTTACAGCCCCCCCTTTCTCAGTATTCTGTTTTTGTTTTCAATTTGGACTTGACTTTCCTCTTCTGGATGCCCCCCCCCCCCCCCCCTCGCGGCTACGCAACTGATTAAAAGTTCAATGGCGAGCAGTCGACATCCTGGGATATCGGGTTTCGACGAAAGTTCAGAGACCCATGTAGGACCCAAGGCAACTTAAAGTAGCTGCACCGGCCAAATTCGTGATTGAGCGCTGGGCAGCACCATTTTGTTTTATGGGTTTTTTTTCGAACTAGAGGGAATCGTGTGTGAGCGCAACACTCACGTATGTCGTTAGTCCCCACTACATTGCGACAGTGTGTGCGGCGTGAGTATTAAAACATGGCACTTCTCATGTGCGCTCTTTTTAAAGCGCCCTCTATTACACGACGACAGACTTACTTTAAGTCTCTTGTCATTACAACGATGCCAAAATTAAAGACACTCATGTACATAATTATCATACCAATATGGAAATGATAATATAAGAACGTGCAGAGACCTTTTTCTCTTACAATGCCACATTGCTATGGTATCAAAATGTTTAGAAAGGGGGAAGGATCTCAAAGGAAAGGAGAGTTAGTTTCGCAACGGAAAGGTGTGAGAAGTTTGTCTATTAAGATGCGCCTGTTTTCATTTTTATTCGGTGTGTGGTCATTACTAAATACTTTTCTTCAATGAAATCGAGGCCGAGGCCATTCCGAACCAATTTGTCATTTTGTCTCAACCAATTATTGATATAATTAGATCTGTTTTCGAATTTAATTGCGAAATGACAAGTTGTCATAAAATTGACGCTTCTTTTTTAGATTCTTAACCGTTAACCTCGTGAACTAAATGAAATATTAAGAAAATACACAGAAATGATTAAGTTCTAGGTT
This sequence comes from Echinarachnius parma, assembly GCA_037951105.1. Classification (NCBI taxonomy): domain Eukaryota; kingdom Metazoa; phylum Echinodermata; class Echinoidea; order Clypeasteroida; family Echinarachniidae; genus Echinarachnius; species Echinarachnius parma. The sequence continues at coordinate 57,482 of JBAMJV010012138.1, forward strand.
TATGCACTTTGAGAATTATATACAAATATTTTGATTTATGTCATCAATGTTTATTTTAATATATGAATTTGTTTTGTTCTTGGTGATGCACTTTTAGGCAACTTGAGAGTTCTAAAGATAAAGAAAAACATATGATTTTCGATGTCATCTTTTAGTTTATCTTACAACATGTGTTTATTTTAGAGTCGCATTATTATGCGTCACAATAAAAGTATAAGAATTACGAAGGGCATGAGTAAAAGAAAACAAAGTTAAAACAAAAATCAGGATATTGTACAATCGCTTCTTCATCAGAATTATTCTCCAATGTTGACATTTTTTTAGCAGTACGTTCAATCAAATAATAACAGTAAGCGTGAAAATAATGTTGTGTTGTTCTAAATAATGTCTCTTTTGTGTGTTGCATGGCTGGTTGGTTGGTTGCATAACAAGTACAATTGTCGTACCGAATAGCAACTGTACTAATCATGCTAATATGAATAGATGATGAGAATTTTACTTGCCAAAGGCAACATCTCCATTTGTGTACATATTTAGGTAATTGCCAATAACAAAATACAAATAATAAGACCAATGCAATACTTTTTAACCAAAGCTTTAAAATAGATCTTGATACATATTATGTAATGGGCGAGGTATCACTTGGAAGACGTCGTTTATCTTTGTGTTCATTACAATGGCGGCCACACATCAACATTTTTCACAACTGTCTTTTATTTCTTGTTGCAACCGAAACTGTATTATATATTCACCAATATATACCCAATAAACATAGCGGATATATACCTACGAGCAATTCATTACACAGTAATTACCACACCCAATCCACTAATCATTGGTAATGAGAGTTTTGACCAATCAGCAACGTCGTACAATCAACTACGCCAAATCAATTTAAAGGGGTATTTCAGCTATTGTTTGGGCGGCACCTCACCATTCTCACGAATACTTTTAGGTTTTGAAAGCAGTTTAAAAAACTACCAATAAAACTATTTTCTCCAAACAAACATCTAGGTATCTCCATCATATTTGTCTCAGTAGCAAAAGTTCGTACTGTTATGATTTGAAAGTTTTCAATATGCAGTACATTTAAATCTTGTACAATTATAATTATGTTGTTTGTGTCTTCTTTATTGTGATTCCTTCAGCAATCATCGACAATATTTCACCGACAAACTTGTCCGCCCGTGCTAATTTGACCGTCGATATCTAATCACATTGTTTGTTTTTGTTTGTTTATATTTCTCCAGGAATCGACCGTGATGTGCCACAGAGAAACCTGTCCGTCCATGCTAAACTGTCCGTCGGGCAACATCGTCCTACACGACGGTGAATGTTGTCCTCGCTGCGAGCCGTTAGTGTGTGAAGTCAACGGGACGAAATACCAGGTTAGCATCTCATGAATAATGCAAACATATCTTATGACAATGTATATACATATTTGATATAACGTGTTCATACTATATGTGTACCGTATGTATAAGTATAATTGTTATGGGCAATAATTATTCATGGATATGTTTTAGTGCATACGACTGCATATGCGAAAAGGTACCTGATGCGCCACTGATATTGAGCTTCAAACTTCTTTAACATCACATTTTTACTTCCTATCCACAGGACGGCGACACGTGGCACCAGAACGTGTGCGAGGCCTGTAGCTGTCACGACGGAGTGGTCAGATGTCGAGTCGAAGAGTGCAGGGGAAATCTCAAATGTGGACAGGTAAGTTTCACTTTATATGCTTTCACTGAAAAACCTCTTTCACTCTCCACCATCACTTCTGCAACGATTAACAACTTCCGCCTGCAATGGCGTCACTTGGCCACGCCCCTGCAATCGATTATGTTAAGCATTAATATCAGCTTTGCACTACAATAATTATTACGATTAATTATTTAAATATGATAATGTATAACATTATATTTAAACTGTGAAACTCTAGATTCATTCGTACCCATAAGTATTATTAAGTTCATTTGCTTTAACACCTGAAAAGTGGAGTTTGCTGTTGGACAAGTAAATACAAAAAAAATAAATATTATAAATATATTAGACTGGGCAAGGAATTTTTTTTTGTTGTAGAGCCCTGTCGGAAAAGCGTCCAAATGTTGGTGGTCTCAGCTGTCTTATCATCTTAGCTATCGAATTTATCTCATATGGACATGCTGGAGTGATACAGTAGTAACGCTACGGACATACCGTAGGAAGGATTCTTCATTACTTACTCATTTTCCACTCATATCGGATTTCTGTTCGATTTTTATCCAAACAATGTGTCTGATTTAGCGCATTTCTTCGAAACAGATGTGCGCTGAATCTCCTGGAAGGAAGCATTAAGGCAGAAATTATATTACCTAGTTGGCAAGGGTGATTTTACAGATTTTTGGCAGGGTGTGTGACCTGCATTTAAGGAGTGTGCACTTTAAAACGCATTGAAACATCCGGGTGTTTTAAGAAAATGTGGATTAACGACGATAAAAACAACTCAAATAACAGCAGCAATAATAAAACAACAACAACAACATAAACTACGACGACGACAAGAACAATATAATACAACTATAACAACAATTTGTCCCTTTTCTCACACCCAGGGGAAAAAAAGTTTCTTGATAGTTTTGATAATTATTGCGAGTGCCTAGTCCATGTAGTCTACCTTCAAGAAAGGCTGACTCGATGAACAAAATCATTAATTACAAAGGTGTCCTGACAATAGAAACATAATTATACACTGTGCAGTCTTAAGTATGCATTGCATTTTATAGGGTCAACATACTCTTACTCATTTTACCCGCATTAATCCCAAGAGCAATTAACCCTCATTAAATCTAAGCCACTTTTTGTGCGAACGGACAAAACAAGGCCTTTGAAAATGCATCAATTGGAACAAGCCCTTCCGATATCGACAGGGCTGAAGCCAAACGGCTTTGTTGCGCCAGATATATTTCCACTTTGTTGACCATTAAGCCGATTGTCGGACAACTGGAACGCTCTATCCCAAACAATCGAAGAATGTCCTCAACAAGATAAGTCGAAACAGCATCCGATTCAGTCACACATTGACTTCCATGAATACAGTTGATTTGTTCACAAATTTGGATGAGATTTTGATAATTTAAGAGGGTTATTATGTATGTATGTATTCCACTGGCGCAGTCCCGCCCGCGTCTGCATAATATTTACATGACAATTTTGCTAATTAGGAAATTCCGACGTTCATTAGGCATTTGACTTTCATTTCCCATTGTTTATGATTCATATCGCCTGTAAACTATGGATTGCAATAGTGTTTTAGGCTTGTGAAACAGCACTAATTATTTCCCTTTAATGGTAACAGCAAACAGTTCCAACATTAATGAGTTAAAATACAACTTTACAATCGATCGGCTAACACAGTGATGATTATTACGATCGATCGATTGATACTGTGGTGAAACATCACATATCGATTACTAGTATTATGATCGATTGACCAATAGTAAAAATAATAATTATAATATGGAGCAACTGACCTGTTTGGAATATATTGTTCATCTAAGGGAGGGGCGGGGGTGTGGATAGCTTATTGGAATTAAGCACATCTCTTGGAGGGTGACTTAATTATATTAGTAAAACAACAGCAAAATATTAATTTAACTCTAATAGCAATCGTTGCTAGTGCGATATTTACAAATCCAACATTATAATCGATTGACAAACACTATGGAGACATTACTGACCTGATTCGAATGTACTGCCCCGTCTGCGGGGGGTAACTTATCGGAATTCAGGCACATTTTTTCTTAAGGGTGATTAAACTTTCCGCCCGTCATCTCATCGCGATCGATCCATGATCGATTTATGGCTAGTGATAAGAGAACATAATCCCCTGGGATGTCTACCAACAATATCAACAAAAATAGTTGAAGGTTCTGACAGGTTAATGTACGAGATGGAATATTCTGGACAATGCACACCAGAACATTAACTATTCGGGGTTAATCATATGGTTCGCCGCAGCTAATTTTAATCGTAACCTAGAAAATACATCAACATTTAAAGAAAACGTCCAGGTAACCGTTTGCTCGGCCTTTGAAATACCTTTGGTTGTGATGTTGCAAACTATATAAATAATGATAATAATAATTTTACAATCCTAACTTTCTTGCAAGCATCGCAGTTAAGAATTCATTATTGGTATATGTAATGATGGACATTAACTTGCCTTGCAAATTATTTATTTAATATGTATGATCTTTTACGGTGTTCTGGTATCATTTATATGTATATGATTAATATTGGCTTCTACCAGAACTATGAGTTCAAAACTATTGTATAATTGTTCAATAAAAAGTGAAATCGGTTCACCTCACATCATATACCTGTATATTGAAAGGTCCTTTTTATTCTTAGATGACGCTAATATATATTTCAGTTACAAAACTTTGAGGACTTTGTCTCAAAAAGAAGCGGATTACCTTGAATGTGTTTTAGAATTGAATGTTTACGGTATCTAACGATTTTTAATCAGTTTTATCCATATAATCCGTATCTTGGAAAATCTTTGTTTTATATGACATTGAAGTATTTACATGACAAATTATTGAGGACATTTGTCCCAGTTAATGGAGTTTAAGGATTAAATAATTACTTGTTTACTGTAACTAACAACCCATTATAATTGTTTCATTAATCCAAACTTATCTTTATCCAAGGAACGTGTTTGTTGTGTTTGACATTGAAAGATTTATACACTCCACGACTTTGCAGAATTTCTTTTCAAATTAAATGATAGGATGTATTTTATAACAATCGAATGTTTACCGTAGCTAACGCTTTTTAATCCTTACATTAATCGAAATCCGATTTAATCGTATCCAAGAAAAGTCTTTGTCTTATAATTATGGCATTGATTTATTTACGCTCTACAACTTTGAGGAATTTCGTTTTACAATTGGGTGTGTCCGTTATAAACAAGAATCGATGTTTATGGTAGCTAACGCTTCTAATCTTTATTTTAATCCAAATACATCAACATATTACCCTATCAAATATCTCTATCCAATAGAAGTATAATGTCTAATATGACATTAATTTATTTACACTCCACAACTTTGACGGAATTTGTCTTTCATCTTCAAATGGACTACTACGGGGGTGTTTTTGAAGGGCCGAAAGTTTACACGTTTGTTAAAAGTTGTTTCTAGTTTCTTCCATTCATCGAAAAAAAAAAGTGTTTGGTCATTGCTTCATTCATTGACAAAGGTGATTGTCTTTTTTTTCATTCATTCATTCATTCATTCATTCATTCATTCATTCATTCATTCATTCATTGAAATAGTTCACATCTTGGAGTGTGCATGCGATGCGTGCGAAGTGTCGATTGAAGGATCGACTGTTTACGGTAGTTAAGCTTTAATTCCCTTTGTCCCCCATTGTCCGGAAACGCTGGGGGTCTGACTGGACAATGGGACAATGTACATATTAACGCATTGCTGACCACTGATACCTCGCTTGACCGCTTGGCTGGTCATCCTAATGGTAACATTGATTGGGCTTCTGTTTGATGTTACCCTTTTTAACGTGTCGCTAGGGCGGAGGTATGCTAAGACACCTGAGGAATTTGTTTTAACACGTTCAGTATTGGGAGCAAAGAACGCAATTGACTCTGTACTGAGAACGATATATAGGGAAGATATTATCTTGTACAGTATTATATTTCATGATAATCATGATTATAAGAACAATAACTATTATTATTATTATTATTATAACAATCATCATCATCATCTGATCATCATCATCATCAAAATCATCATCATCAAAATCATCATCATCATCATCATCATCATCATCATCATCATCATCATCATCATCATCATCATCATCATCATCATCATCATCATCATCATCATCATCATCATCATCATCATCATCATCATCATCATCTTCATCATCCTCATCCTCATCCTCATCCTCATCCTCATCCTCATCCTCATCCTTCTCATCATCGTCGTCATCGCCGTCATCATCATCATCATCATCATCACCATCATCATCATCATCATCATCATCATCATCATCATCATCATCATCATCATCATCATCAACATCATCATCATCATCATCATCATCATCATCATCATCATCATCATGTATTTGGCCAATACACATTCAAATGCAAGTCTGCATTGCAATATAACAACATTGCAAGCCATAATATTTTTAAACTGTATTTTTCTGTTTCCCATTTTCCTAGGATTATGAACTGAAAACTCCCGCCGGTGAATGCTGTCCAAGATGTGTTGAAAGTAAGTACTGTCAATATTAACCTATTGCTTTATACGGAAACTGGGTATATAACTGTGTATTAACGCAGTAGACATGTTACTACCTACCAGGATACGGGTTCAGTCCAAACCTTTAATTTACAAATTGTTAGTGGAATGGATTTCTTAAAGTTATTTTTATACACGTCAATGAATCATTTTGTTTATGATTACTAATTTGGTCTAACTCCATTTAGTTGATGTCTCACTTTGGTCAGTTATGATGCCCTGAAACTTTCACCCCCAATTCGAATATTGGCCCTAACCCTAAAACTAACCCTACTCCCAATCTTGAACCTCCTTGAAATACCTGCCCATATACTAAAGATAGTCACTAAAAAGCTTACTGTTTAAACCTGAACGTATTAACTATTTAAAAAAGCAATAATTTATACAAGAAAATGCTTAGGGCACCCAATGCATCATTGTCAAGTTTAACAAAACATCAAAATGGTGATATGATTGTTACTGTAGTGGAACCATGGCTTGATGATTATTGTTAGGACTGCGGTTGGGAGTTTGGGACCGCACTTAGGGTTGTAACTAAGGCCGCGCAAACGAGGCAAGAGGGACGACGGGGGTTAGCTGATTCCAAGGAGGTATTAGAAAGGTACTCCTTGCCTTGCTGATACCATCTCGCCAAAGCAAATATTTCATTGATCAAAATCTTCACCTCATTCCTCCCAAAAATGATTGCGAAACATTCCAATCTTCATCATTCCGAGATGACTTTGAATTCTGATGCGATTACTGACAGCAAAGGTAAATCCACAGGTACTATACATGCGTGGTAAATCTAACGAGCAGATTAAAAAAATGATAAGGCACAATTCCTCTATTATATGGCGGAATTGGGTCAACTTCATAATTATGGCCTTATCAAGCGTGTGATCGGAATGTAATCACAGCCCTTTGTGGGGACAGGTGAGGCATTGATTTTCAGCAACAAGGGATGAACATTTCATCGGTGAAGTCGGATCTTATCTCAAGCGATTTGTCATTATTATATTCGTATTTATTCAAGCATTTGTTATAAAGGGTTTCACCGAATTCTCTGTTAGAACGTGCGTTGTATATATATAGTCACCATGGTAACATAACGTGTGTTGTAAATTTGTAAGATCGTGGATTGGTGTGTCTATCGTTTACTACTAAAATATACTTATTGTATTATTGTATACTTTACGTTCACTTCATACTATTTTCCTCACTGGCACGGGGCAACTCCAAATACGCTTCAGGCCACCAAAATGCCACCATTACACTAAGGCCAGATGTAACAATACTTATATTTGTTTGAGACCACTCAATTTCGTTTCGGGCCATCAAAACTCCAATGCCTAATAAAGATACCGTGAAAACTGTATCCAACAACTGACTGTGCTAATTATGTAAAAACTGTATAGGTTATACAAGTAGAGAAATTCGACAATAATGATTGTTTAGCAAAGCTATACAATTAGCGGGCTAAAACTGTCGGGTCAGTGTACGAGTACCATTTGATGTGCATTTTTATTTGTTTCTTTATTCAGAATTATTACAACAAATTACAAACAAATACATAAACATATAGAATAAATTAATTGTCCAAGTCCGATCATCGCATATCACACGCTGCCATGTGGCATTGTACTTCAACAATCTTTCCAAACTTTGGTTGGAATTTGAATTGAATTATCATGGTAAATCATCAGTTGAAAACCTCTGTTATTAAACGTAACTGACAAATGAAAGGAACCGAACTGATGAAGAGTTAAATGCCCATGGGAAAGAGGTGAAGGATAGGAGATAGATTCTTTAGGTCATTTGTTTAATATCCATTCAACACTGATTTCAAATTTCTTTCATTTTCTTACGATCCGCTCAAAATAAACGCCTCTAAATCGACCATTGTCCTTATACCGCCCTGTCCTGTCGGGCCTGTATATCATATAGCATATGGATGAGAAAAATCTTCCATTTCAATCGTGGATGCAAATTATATCTCTGAGGAATTTTTACATCGCCTATTAACATGATTAACCCCGATCATAACTGATTTCTGAGGAGTTTTAGTGCGACTATTAACCCGGCCAATAATTAGAGGATATTCGAAGTGACTTTTACTGCCACTCTCCCGATAATGAACTCCTTTTCAAAGACACAACTCAATACCATCGCTCGCATTGTTCCCATCAAAATTGGCAACCTTGGGTTTAAGAGAGGGCAGGTCCTCTTTATTATAATATGAATAATTGTATTCCTCATTTTTGTTACTGTGAATCAAAAAATTCAAAAATTATTTTATGTTTTTTTTGCCACGTAATTGCTATATGTTGCACGACAGTTAGAAATAGTTCAAATGAGGATTTATGAAACATATCTTATTTTTAAAAAAAAAGAAGAGTTTTTAGCCCCCGGGATAAGGCTGAACACGATATGAACTTTAGCATTAATATCTAGAAATAACTTCATCATAATCATAATGCCATCGGTGATCAAGGGACAACATTATCCCGCTCTATATGCTACTATAATAGGAGATTAAAATCCTAAGAAATTACCTACATCCATTTGGAAGTTGGATACAAAGGTCAAATACGTGAAAATCGGTTTTGATTTCAAAACCAGTTTTATGAGGAAATAGAGGAAAATTATATAGAATTGTAGCTATTTAAGCAAATAAGAAGGGATGGTTTAATAATAAGTGATGATATTCTTTAAGTTGCACCAGTACGTGTGCGTGTTTGTGTGTGCGTGCGTACGTGCTCGTGTGTGTATATGTGTTTGTATATTCGTGTGTGTGTATGTGTAATAACTGTGTATTTTACAAGAATAAAACAGATGACATAAAATAAAGCTGCGAGTAATAATGGCGATGCAATACTATATATATGCATAAGTTTGTGCATGATCATTTTAGTACAATGGAGTGGTCAACGTATTTATTTCCATTTTAAAAAGCTTTAAAAAGTATTTTCACCTCGGTTTACGACTGTGCTAACAATTCATATTTTTATTTTATTTTATTTTCTGCTTCCAGAAGACGGAGTGTGTACGGTATTCGGCGACCCCCACTACCGATCCTTCGACGGTCGTCTCTTCAACTTCCAGGGTCGGTGCAAGTACCTGCTCGCAGAGGACTGTACCAACAACGACTTCCGCGTCCGCGTCCGCAACGACGGCCGACACACGAAGTCGTTCTCCTGGACGAAGACGGTCTTCGTGACCGTGGGAAGGCACTCGGTGACGCTCATGCAGGACTACGTCGTCCGTGTCAACAAGGAGCCCGTCTCGGTTCCTCACGTGGTCGAGTCGGCGTTCAGGATTTACCGGGACAGCTACAACGTCATTGTGGAAACAAATTTAGGTGAGAGCTAGCAGCTAGCGGACCGCATTTACAAATTATATATGTGTTTATATGCATTATTGCATTGATTCAGTTTGGGGTACGTATTCGTCATCCCAACTGTAGATGGCGCTCTTATGTTTTTAAGGTGGAGGGGGATGATTATTCGCAGCAACTTGGTTTCACTATTAAACCATTATTTTCATGAAAACTACATTGGCGTCATGGCTAGCCTTCAATACAATAAATACACTTTCATTATTCCTTGAAATTAGTTTATACTAATTAGTTTATACTAATTGGCAGGAAAGACCCATGGGTCACAGAAATTCAAGATTTCTTTTTTCCTGCCAGGCAGCTTGGGAGATTCACCAGGGGTGCTTTTATGCTTTTATGTTTTCTGATCGTTTTGTAAATTCACTATTCATTTTGTATCATACATTGTACTTTATTTTGAAATGCCGAATAAATAATAATAATAATAATACTAAATTATGGTCTGTCACTGCATCTGCAGCCTTTGTTTAAGCTTAAATTCTGTGTTGATTAATTAGGCTTACATTGTATTTCTGTTATTTTCTTTATCTCACACAGGCGTTAGTATTTCATGGGACGGTGACAGTTTTGTCGAGTTGTCCGTGCCGCCATCTTACAAGAACAAAATGTGCGGGCTCTGCGGCAACTACAACGGCGATCGGCACGACGACCTGCGGACGCACAAGGGCGAGTTCACGAACGACGTGGCGACCTTCGGCGAGTCGTGGCGAGTCGGCGGAAGTAAGCTGTGCGACACGAGCGGAAGTAAAACCCTGAAGTACCCGTGCTGGGACGACGCGGGTGCGCGGAGGCGGGCGCTGCAGGCCTGTCGTGTGCTGAGGACGCGCCCGTTCCAGGCGTGCCATGACGTGGTGGACGTCTGGGTGTACTATAGGTGAGTTCTATTAACCATACCAATGTTATGTAACATCTATAGAGTGTTTTATACTAAATGTTCCAAAGCACTGTACAATGTACCACTATTACACTGGCCGAACTGCCCTGAAATGGCGCACCAACTATGTTTCACAACTCTTCTTCAACTTTAAACAAAGATGATAATTATTCTATCGTTATTATATCAATGAAAACTCATTGTATTCGGACCCTTCAGATTGTAAAGTTGCAATTCATTGCAAGTCATAAAATATACACATATATGAAGCAATCAGATCTGCGCATTTAGTCAAATGATCTGACTTGCAATTAATTGCAACTTTACAATCGACTGCAACTCTATCTACAACGGGGCATTGAAAACCTCTTCTACAAAAGTGTATGCTTTTGTTGCAGAACACTTTTGTATTCAAATCAGCTTGAAATCAACAATCAAACAAATCAGTACGAATGTAGGGACATCATGAGACAGAGAAGCACAACTTTATAACACATATTGGTTTAAGGCAGTAATATACATAACAAAATCAAAATTAACAAATCATCATTTATGGAAACCTAATGCAAATCTATACATTTTCTCTGATAATATTTTATGAAATTTTGTATTATATTCTACAGATCTTGTGTAACGGATATGTGCGAGTGTCCAGAGGGGAAGCTGTGTTCCTGCGAGGCGGTGTCGGCATACGTCCGGGAGTGCAGCCGGCAGGGGGTCGAGGTGAAACACGACCAGGATGAATGTTTAGGTGAGTACAGTGGAACATGTGTATAGTGACAGCTAAGGGGACATAATAACAAATGCCACTGTAGACACTGGTGACTTCTATAGACAGTTTCCATAACTCACTACAGTCAAACCTGCATAAAGTGACCAGCTAAGGGAGCAGGAACAAATGCCGCTATAGACATGTGACCTCTATAGACAGGTTCTAAAAAACTGTGTTTGTGTGTGTGCAGGGGATACTTTCTGGTGGCCATTTTAAATAGGGTGGTTGAAGGCAAACATAACCAGATTAAACATGTTTAATTTGAGTAATAATTATTTATATGAAATCCACATTTTTTTATGGGAATTAAGGGGGTCGAAGAAAGGGCATGTCGCCACACGATTTAGGTAGTTATAAATGAATTCAATACATATTCATGTATCCAGTAACTTGATTTATTTTAAAGGGGAAAGAGGTTCAGGTTGTTACATATATATATTGAAATGTATAATAGTGTTTTATTTCTGAAATTAGTTCTTGTTTCTTTTTACTTACATGTTAAAGACTACAAATCACATAATTCACAACAATTGTCTTTTACTCTGAACTGAGAAATCAAATTGTACTTTGTTTTATTTTTTTCACGTAGCACAGACTTGCCCTGAAGGAGCCAGCTTCGTAGCATGCGGACCAGCTTGCCCGCGAACCTGTGCGACTTTAAACCTCGTTGATGCGGACTGCCCGAGGCAACACTGCGTCTCCGGCTGCCGTTGCCCCGCCGGACAAGTGCTCCACGACGATAGATGTATAGCGCCATCCGCGTGTCGGTGATGAGAGCCGTATTTGCACCAGATGAAACCGAATCGAACTGGATATAACTGATCTGATACCGATTATACTATCTGCATACTACAAGTTGCCCCAACTAGATGCAACCAGTCAGTTCCGGATTGGCGTGACAGAATGTAAACCAGTTCACACTGGATGCAACCATTCAGTTCTGGATAGGCGTGCCACATGCAACCAGTTCCCACTGGTTACCCCCAGTTCCAATCGGACAAAAACGGTCATCTTAGCATGGTTGTGCCAGATTCAACCGGTTCACACTGGATCTCGCCAGTTGAGTTCCATTTGGCCAAAACAGATCAGTTCCGGATGCGTGTGCTCATTGAACCGTGATATTATATCCACCGGTTTAAGTTCAGCGACGCCAGGTTCAGAAAAAAAGAATACCGCCACCATCTTGTTTTCCGTCCACTCTCATCAACGTTCTGTCTACTAATTAACATAATATTGTTGGTTGCTGGCTGACATCACTACAGTGCGTCTGTGCACACGACACTGTGTGAGTGTGTGTAGATGATTGTGTGTATGTGTGTTTGTGTGTATGTATGTATGTTATATGTGCGTGTGTGTTAGGAAGCCACATAGGGGTATAAAAGCGGTGTTCCCGTCAACCCTCTTCATAAAATGGACGAGTCCCAACTGTCAAATCGTCTCTTATTGGAATTTTCTAGATGAGTGGAGATTTTTTTCTTTTACTCTTGTTCAAAAAACACTACCCAACAATTGTCAAATATAAAACATGTTTTAAAGCCTGTAGACTACCCAAGTAGTGATGTCACGTTATTTTGCTAATAACATAGATATGCTCCCGGCCTGAACAACTGCCCTGGGGGATCGCCTTCTAAGCAACCGCTAGGTCAGACATGTCTGGCTTGCCTGAAATTGTTTAGAACCATTACACAAAGTAATGAATAGCCGTGACGTCACACTAGGATATTTATACATGACTATTTGGGGGTAAATGTGCTTCAACACATCCAAAAGCACAACCAGTATACATAATTATGTCATATTTTACTGAAAATCATATGAGGCCATAGGTATTTTAAAATGTGTGTAAAATACTTATCAATTGAATATCCTTTACCATTATGCACTAACGCTATAACTCGGGAAGTGTATAGCATCTTATACGGAAATCAGACGACAAATCCAGTATTAATAATTTATGCATTCATACTACGTAGATAAATTAATCCCTTATTTATGCTTTGACAAAATGTACATAATATTCTTATGGTATTTTTATATTGGCCAAAATGGGTAGCTAACGTGTTTATGCTGTACAAATATGGAATTGACGTTGAATTATTTTATATATATATATTTCAAGATGGGTGTAGCGTTGATTGGCTTCTGGACGTACCGTATATTTTACAAACCTAATCAAAATAATTATTTTATGAGCAAAAAACGCTTGATACTATTTTTGCTTTTATATAGTTGATAGTTGCGATTACTAAATAAACGTTTCATGTTTTAAAAGGACAATTATTCAAATGCAAAACTGCCAAGTACTCACCTTAACTTGTACGTCATATTTATTTTTGAAAAAAATGTTTTGAAAGTGGAGGCAAACGTAGGTTTAATGATGCCATGACTGTATTGCTTTTGTCATATTTATTATGAAAAATTTCTTGTGAAAATTGCGGCAAACGTTGATGATTTAATGAAACCGTGATTGTATTATTTTAGTTCATGGCTTTGTAGTTGTACCTTTTGTGTTCCTTACTTCCCAATAAGTTAATTATTACTACTGTATTCCCGTTCTTGACGAATGACATGTATTTTCATCAGACGTGCAATAACTGTTACAGGTATTTATATTAAAATATGTGTTTTTTGTCTTCTATCTTTAAAAAAATTGAATTCCATAGCTTCACCTTGCTTTGTCTCTTAACCCCTTGCCTATTAGTACCTAGTGGGCTGTGTACAAAGTCAGTGGGGATTGCAAAATCTCGAATGGAATGGGTTTAAACTATTACAGAACCGCTCGAGGCTTCAATGAAAATATGTAAACATACATTTAATTGATAGTAATGGCTTAAGAAGTCAGGGATTTTTATCATAAACGGAGACTTGGGCAAAAAACTGATAATTTTTTACATTTAGGGAATTCAACAGTGTTGCAAGTTTTTATCATCAATTAATGGAGGTTTTTAACGAATTATGTAAAACCAACAACAATCATCACATAATGTATACAATATGTTTTTGAATGATTATTAAATTATGAAAACCAAAATCAAATACACCTTATAGTCTTGAGCATAGGTGTCAAACCTATGATAATGGACATGACGAAGAAAGTAAATATGTTTTGATTTATCTTTGGGAGAGTTATTGTTTCACATTTCACGACTTCTTACAACTATAATGATTTTTGTTTGTCAAGTATACATGTACATGTATGTTTGATATGATTTTCCGAACAGTACACAGTATTAGACCATAACTACGTCATCTTGTTCGTATTTTTGTTTTTATATGATTACTATTCTATCTCTATTTTGAATGTTACATGGACAGTAATTCAGCAAATTAACTTTATTTTACTTATTATGTAACTTATTTAGACACAAGTAATAATTTCAGTCACTTTTCACCGCGCCATTTCGAGGAAACTATCAATTCCCCTTTTATAGACATGAACAACAATATTTCATAATAATGGTAATGGCATGCTGCCATCTAGAGGTCTAAGCTGGTATAGTGTTGGACCACCTACTGTATTCTTTAATGTCATAAATTTCAACCATTCATTTAAGTCATTTAAAATAGACGACATTTGCGAGATATGAATGATGATAACCCTGTTAATGCATTTAAAAGCTCCGTATCACCAACCCTACGCACGAATAGGCCTATAATATACTGTATATTATATTTGTTTATAAGTTATACGATTATTACGTAAACAATTAGATTGTCGTTTTCAAATTATAAATACATACATGATTAAATTGTTTCAAAATCCACTTTCAAGATGGTGCTATAAGGCTGAACGTTATCCAATGATGTACAAGTATTTATATCGTCTGTGTTTTTGTGTTCCCATATTTATTATTTTTGTTGCTCATAAAATATATTATAATTATCGTGTATGAGACTAACAAAGAGAAGAAAATTCCAATATTAAACGGCGTTTTATGCCGTTCTTTGACATTGTCAACGACTATCAGAGTATTATCACATCAAGCGATCATATTTTAGCTACCTCGTATAAATGATGTAATCAAAAGGTATAAAAAAACGATACGAGATTATGGATAAATTATGGAAATCTGTTTGCCGTTTTCAAGAAAAATGAAAAGCTATAATAGTAGTTGGTAGTGACGTAACAATGGCGTAACGGGGCCACGCGTACTAAATGCGTACATATTTTAGTGCATATCGGTTATTGTGATAACAAAATATATAGATATTATATTTCTGTCTCATGCGATTCATCAGACTGTCTTCCTAAATATACTACTTACTTCTTGTTGACTGTTGTATTTGATATGTCAATGATTAAATATAGCATTTTATTTAAAGAGGCTGCGTTGCCGAATAAAGACGGTGTTTTTTAAACGCGCACACATCAGCGTCATGTCGTATGAACCAGACGTAATCGTGCGCCCGACTCCCGCACTCAATTGGTAAAAACAAAGACGCTTAATTCTATAGTCTTTGGTAAAAAACTTCTGACCGCGCCGTGCGTATTTTAACATGGCGCCTGCCGTGTGAACTACTTTGAAAACACCCTCTAGTACGAACGACGCAGGTGCTTTAAAGAAATAATTTACTTTAGATTTACAAGAAAACAACTATACAGTTTAAACGTATCGCAGATTTTAATGTTCTATTTGCTGTCGTGTGATTGATAGAGACATGTGTCTAGGCTATGTTCCTTTTTCGCTCTAAATTATGCTGTATTGTTAATGATTGAAGACACTCTTGGACCAAGTTAGAATACTAAGCTAAATTATAAACACTTTTAGTAATGTGTTCTTTTTAGTTGATCTACTATTGTTCCGTATTCATTTTACCTTAAAGGTACAATGGACAAAAATTATGTTTGTCAAAATGTCAACCAATAAATTGTGATATATCAAATAATTGATTTGATGTCATTTAGTACTACTTTCAGTGATGATCTATGAATCGTGTGTGTGCGTTATATTTCTTCAGAAATAGTGTTGATGAGTTCTTTAATGATGATGTAATGATTTGTATTCATATCATTGGTAATCAATGTGTACGTATATCAAAATGGGTATTACATAATAATGATATGTATGTGTGGGCGTGTGTGTGTTTGTGCGTGCGTGTGCATGTGTTTACGTGTGTATGTACGCGCGCGCGCGTGTGTGCATGTGTTTGTGTGTATGTATGTGTGCGTATGTATGTATGTATGTATGTATGTACGTATGTGATGTATGTGTGTACGTTTGTTTGTACGTATGTATGTATGTACGCGTGTGTGTGTCTCTCTGAAACTCCTCACACCAATGGCCCAAGCATCACCAGACAATACCACCCAAATAAGCTCAAGCATATACATACTCGAACTCAGCTTTACCAGAACTCCTACTTCCCACAAACTGTAACAGCATGGAATGCGCTCCCCAATAATATCTTGGCTTCTACATCACTAGGAGCCTTTGTGGGAGCAGTTGCCTCAATCGGCAATTAATGGGACACCTCACCGGTTCCCCTCGACTCTACGTCCTGACTGATGGACCCTGTCGAGTACCCAAGTAGAAGTAGAAGTAGAAGTGAAAGGAATATTCCGTTCCCCTTTTTTTCAAGTGAGTGAAAGGGGAAATAACAGGGTCGTGATTCATCGTCATTCAAAGATACGTCGAATTGATAAACGCACCAATTCTCCTGTTTCTAGATTCCAGTTTCTGATTTCACCTGTAAAGACGTTCAATCTCTAAATGGGAAAGGGGTTAACGAGAATCAAGTGCAGAATTATTTACACGTTTTGCTCCAATTAAAGCGACTGGGTTGTCAAAACTATCAATTGCTCATAGGCCAGCGCCATGTTTACGAAACCAGGCGCAACTTGGCTTGATCTTGCGGGAGGCGCGTTGATGATAAGCATTATCATGTTATAACATAATAGACTTTATATACAATTAAAGAGTATATAGAATTAAAGAGTATGATTATGTAAATTGCAGAAAGCGCGCACATGCGCAAACATGGCGCCTCCATATCGCGGCTCTTAGAAAAACGCCTCTATGATTACGACGATGCGATTGCTTTAACTTTTGGAAATCGGGAAACGGTTCCCCCAATTAAAACACATCAAGCGAATATTGTTATATTAATTTGTTTTCGTTTGAGAATTAGTTTCGCAAAGTTGTTGCATAACTTGAATATTGCACACGATCTATTGTATCAATCGATGTAATTTTGTTAAATTAAAGTTAATTGACACTTGAATGCAGAGCGGTCTGAGCATAGTATAGTGCTTTACAAATTGTATGTATCTCTACGGGCAAGGCCAAGAGTGTCTACGATGTACTCATCGGATATTCATATGCGCCATACATGTACGTCACATACCGGTATACGCGGAGTGAATGTTGAACGGCTCATCAAAGTGCGTGACTTTGCTCGTACGTAATTAATGAGGTTTTTTTTAATGCTAATTGACTCTTAAATCATCACAAGAAAGGCTCCGAGGGAAGAAAGCGAAGCGAGAGAGAGAAATTGAGGGGGGGGGGGTGGAGGAAGGGGAAGGGTATGAATGGCGTAGTGTTTCGGATTTATAGGGAGCACGCAACTTAATGAATGCGCTATGTTTCCTTCTTTTTTCTAATACTAACTTCCCTTATGTCTTGTTTGCTTTTGTCAATTATTGGTGGTGGTGGTGGGGGGGGGGGGGGGGGGGGGGGGGGAGATATGTTCCTAGTGTGTTCCCTCTGCGTACATTGGATAGTAGAAGTGAATGACGGTAGACTACACGTGGGTATGAGTTGTAACCCGGCTCTGCAGTGGAGCGGGAGAGCTTCACTCAAAATCGTCAATATAAATTTCTCTCAGACCTTGGAGTTTATAATTTATATTTAGGGGAGCTAATAAAATCCATACTTAAAGCAAGTAGGATGTCCTTAATTCTCTTCGTATTCATGCAATCGCTAATTCCTCAACGACAGAATGAGGTTCACGTTAGTTTGGGTTGACAATGTGAAGTAACGTGACGAACCAGATGGGTACTTGAATCTGTCTGAAGCCGGGGAGACTGCTTAAAGGGATTTAGTAACATTGTACAAATCCTCCAAATCAAATTGGAATTCTGCGGTTCCCTCATACATTGTTTTATTCGAATAAACAATAAGAGCATGGGACAGGTTTTTGGTTTTTCTATTTCCCTTTCATAAAAAGATATTATGATTGAAGTGTTCAGATGTTATATTATCCACTGGACCGCAAAAACCGTGTACAAAGCGAGTGCAATTAGTTAGTGGTTATCACTTTGCATTTTTGCTCATTACTCGCATAACATCCATTTAACTTGAAATTGTTACACAACACCCATTGGACATATCAGATAACAACAATATACATTGTATCAAACACTCATCACTTTTTGCACATGTCAACAAAGTTACTAGATCCCTTTAATACCCATGATGCCATGTTGGTGTTTTCGGGACAGACCGATCCAGAAAGGGACATTCAAAACCAAAACATGTTCCATGCTTCTAGTGGTAATACGAATACAAAAATGTTTGATAGAACCACTATCATTCTAAGTAAGATTTGTGGATTTGGACAATGCGAGGAGAAACTGTACACGTTTCAACCAATCCATTCAAACTATCATTCTAAGTAAGATTTGTGGATTTGGACAATGCGAGGAGAAACTGTACGCGTTTCAACCAATCAGATTTGCGTATTCAGAACACATGATCTGACTTACTATAAATTATATCTTACACTCGATTGTGTCTCTTCTTCAACGGGGCCAGTCTGAAGTTTTCAGTTTGATAGTTAGATATCTAGTGCTCCAGTGTTTAAATATAATTTAGAAAATGGATCGTTTATATTAGATTCTTGGATTAAAAATGATGACATTTAGAAAAAGAAGAAAAAAAAAAAACGATTAACTCATTTAGCTACTATAACATGATAGGCACAAAACCTGTAATACATATATGCGACGTTGTCTCTTACAATTATGTAAGAAGATATACAGAAGTCATGGTAGTGGCATAACTTGGTCTTGCGCCCTCTACTTTCGTCATTCTACAGTGTTAGCTCTTCATTCCGTGATGATACTTTGCCATCACAATTGAAATTGAAGCCATATTTTGGTTTGAAATACCCAAAACGCATTACCCCTCATTTAACCTCTCAAGTTGTAAACTATACATGATAGTTAAATGATTATTGTAACATGAGTTTCCCATGCATCTTATCATTGTATATTCAAAATCTGTACCAATGTTGCTCGAAGCACACACCGGGTTAAAGGGATAGTTGAGTTTTGGTATAGAGAGTACAGTTTTGGTCCAAACTGAATTTTAGTAACCAAACCATAACTCCACCATGCTCAAAAGGTATACACAATTACAAACGACTGAGTAAAAAGCATGTTATCATTAAAAGAGCCTTTTACAACTCAAGATGGCGCTCTATAAAAAAAGAACTCATTGGTACGCGCAGTGAATGTTGAACGGCTCATCAAAGTGCGTGACTTTGCTAGTAATTCATGAGGTTTGTTGATGCTAATTGTCTCTAAATCATCACAAAAATTATTGAATTATTGTGGGGCCGCACAATAATTACAATATATTTATGGTTATTTCAGCCGTCTCTAAACCGATTTTGATCAAATAAAGTTTATTCTGTCATGAAAATTGTATGCTCTTTCAAATTTGACACTCAGTTTTTCATTTTCTCACAAAGAAATATTTCGTGCAGCGCCCTCATATCAAAACTCAACTATATCTTTAATACTAAAATCTTACACACAAAATCAAACGATACTCCTGAAGAATAAAATTAGTTATCCTTTTTGTATGTAGATGAGTTAGTATGTAATTGATAGGTTCTAAAAATGAAGGCAATACTCTAGACAATTAAACTGTTTAACTTTACTTGCCTTGCAAGCATTACAATTCAGTTCATTATGAATGTATAAGCACCCTTGCCCTTTTTTAAATGAAGATATGCTAAGTGGTTGAAATATAAAATAGGGTCGTGTGCTATACCATTGATAACCGATACTCGAGTTACTCGGGATATAACCCCTTTTGGAAACGAACCCACATTTCTTCGATCGATACAACAACGTTAACACCTATCCCGTTACCATGTTAGTTAAAGGGACTGTGTGTCGTAGTCTTTGGTGGTGCTGTTCAATGGCACTGAGTACAGGTGTCACGGGAAGGTGACTAATTGTTACACGCACGCACGCGCGCCGCGCGTTTAACGTAATTACGCGTTGTAATAACGCCAAATAGTCGACCTAAATCATGCGTAACTCAGTGAATGAAAAGGTACAACAACTCTAGCACAAATATATGCTGCGTTTCTCGGATGGTGACGATCAATGGCGGTCCAGACGTAATGCATCTGTAGAAAGAAAAAAAAACATTAAAAAGATACTCATCACTATTCAGCCTTATTCTGAATATCATGGCGCTGTTCTGCGCAATCATACATTACAATTGCCGACGCAGTCACTTTAACTTCGTCTTGTTATAATATGGAAACATTATATCTAACTGGTGTATGTTGCCATCTACATAAGATAAATATATATGATCTGCTTGTAACCACACATATATATGTTGCAACCATATATGATTGGACACGTGAGCACAGGGCAGGTGGTAATACACAGTATACATGGTATATATGTCATGTCTGTGACGGATTTAGCTGTTTTTCTTTGGGGGGGGGGGGGGGAGGAGAACACCCACAGTGGCGTAGCGTAGATGGACTGATAGGGAGCACGCACATTATTAGGGGGAACTCTCTATGCATATCTTTATATCTTATACAGGATTTTCTCCTCATGTGTTTTTAATACAATTGTTTTTGCCAATCGATGGGGGAAGGGGGCACGTACCCCCACGCACCCCTATTATAGCTACGCCACTTGGCACCCACGTCTTTATAGTGATACACAATATGATAACTTTGTGGTTTGCCAGTAGGTATAAGAGACCTTTTGTTTGTTTTTTTGGTTCCCATTTGGGAAGCGGAAGGGAACCTTTTGTCCTTCCCGCACGTTTTGAGATCGCGCAACATATTCCGGTTAGGCTCGGATTCTGATCAGATGCGCGGTACCATCTTGCGAACGCCTTGCGCTGGTGCGTACAATAGACTGTATCAGTGTGATATGCAGTGCGCACAAGCTAGCCTAGGTCAAAATTGCGAATAGTGGTATGACATCATGAAAACCCATACATGTGCGAATAAATTGATCATAAGACAATTTCTGTCGATACTAAACGCGGACAACAGCTTGCACTGCACTTTTTCGTCGGCAATCTGAGAGTTATGACACATTGCATTGCAGCGCAAGGCACATCGTCATTTAGCTTTACAGTACACAGAGTGGGTTTGAATCTGCTTCTTGCCCGGAATTGGCGTTTTGCAGGTAGGTGTGCAGGTAGAAGCGAGCACAGAGTTAATTGAGTTTTACTTAAATGTTCTGCTTAATGTGGGAATGTGGCAACATTTCTATAAAATGTATTTATTTTCCATGTATGACCACCGACAGCATTACATTTGTGCGCCCCTTGAAATTAATATTATTATGCTTTTATCATTTATGCTTTGAAATGCCTCTCCTCAAAACACATACTCCTCACTCAGTTTGCATTACGGTACCTCTTGGATGGACATCGGGTCCGTCATTGATGTCGGCCCGTGTCCCGTGGCCGTGGCCTGGGCCTGGACCCCTTTGAAAACAGCTTGTAGCTGACAGGGCAATCATCCCATGAGAGGAGAATAAAAAAAATAAATAAAAAAATAAGTAGCATGCAAGTTGTTGGCAATCTGTACGACGTTTTGTTTATGGTATAGCTTGGTATACAACAGTTTGGTATTATGTATCACTTGATCTATTACATGCCATGATGCCTGAAACTTCATTTTCACTAACTCTAAACTTGAAAGCCAACCCGTACGTTAACCTGATCTAGTCCAGATTTAGGACGTGATTTGTGAACACACACCCCACGCACCACGCTATACTATGGTGGCCCTGGAGGGACATCGTAAAATCACCGGTTCCAGTTAGACAGAAAAATCCACCTCGTATGCCGGTACAGTACATATATCATGCGACAGTGCAGCGCGCATGTCGGCTGCTAGCTGCTATTGGTAGGCAGTCCGGGCAGCGAATTTTTTTCTTCCTACGAACTTTTTGTCTCTGGCGCCATGCGCACATGATTCCTACGAACTTTTTGTCGGATATCAGACTTTAGTGAAAACTCTGCATGATACATTTACTAAATGAACCGCTACTCACCATGTATTGTGGCAAAAGAAAATAAGTGTCATAAGAGAGGATTCGAACCATGATACCAAGGTTTGAAATCACAGCGTGACCAATAGGCCACGGAAACCGCTGATGGTCAGGATGGTCTCAATGTAATTATAACCCTCAAACTCAATCCTAGTTATGAATATTCATGAGTAGCCCACGTCGCTGCTTATGAATAATTAATTAGGACAAAAAGTTCGTAGGAAAAAAAATTTAGCGTCCGGGCAGCGGACCTAATCCTGATCCTAATCCAACCCCTTGACTCTTACCCTAACCATGCTAACCCTACTCATAATCATTAACTTAACCGTAACCTTAATCCCAAACCCTGGCCCTAATCCTAATTCATAATCCTAACCCCACGCCCTGAATTCTGATTTGGCTAGGTATAGACAAACTGGAGTACACCAAATGGGTGCAGACCAAGTGCACGACGTGGTAAATTACTGGTGTGTAGAATCGATCGGACATTTAGGCAGTGAGAGACAGAAGGACTTTAGTCAAGTTCAACGTCTTAAGGAGTTAATGCCCTTCTGCTGCTAAATGCATGGCTTGACGACACGGATTGAATTCGAAGTGATCACGAGACACGATCATTCATTTAAAGGAGAGTGAGAAAAAAGGGGGAACAACATATAAAAAAACGTCCGGAGATCATTGCAATCTAAAGGTCTACAAAAGGTCGAATTTCAGTCCATCTAATAATGGAACCAATTGGGAGTAGTAGCTAGGGTCATCCCAGAACCCCAGGAGGGGGGTGGAGGGGGGGGGGGGTGAAAGGGGTAGGGGCAAGGACGTAGGGGGGCAAAGGAGAGGGAAACTTAGAGGACCCGTGATACACTTGGACTAGATGCTAACCCAAATACATGCATGTACAAATGGATTTTGGGTGTTCATTTTCTATAAAATGCATTCATTTGTTATTTATGTATTCACTGGCATTATGTATTTTTTGCTTTAGTTATGTATGTATTTATTTATTTGTTTATTGATGATGATTGATTGATTGATTGATGATTGATTGATTGATTGATTGATTGATTGATTGATTGATGATTGATTGATTGATTGATTGATTGATTGATTGATTGATTGATTGATTGTTGATGGATTGATTGATTGATGGATGGATTGATTGATTGATTGATTGATTGATTGATTGAATGAATGATCGATTGATTTAATTAGTTTATTATGTATGCCTTTATGTAATTGTGAATTGATTGATTGGTTGATATTCTGATCTTTTCATTTGTTCATAATGCATTTTCATTTTTAATCTTGTTCACTCTCTGATTAATTTTTATATACAATATTTTATGAATAAATGCAAATATGTGAATTATGTAATACCTAAACGCAATTAATGTTAAAATACAGTAGTATTTTCAAGTTATTTGCTCAATTTTCTAAGCCAAATAATTTATCTTAAGGTGTATGCACGTTTATATGTCACATATAGTTTTATTTAAAAGCCCTTTTATAAAGGCACACCGTAAAATTGCATCAGTGGTTAAATATTCTTGGTTTATTGCATGCTTGACCTTATTTCATGAACGAAGTGCACATACGTATCAAGTAAATTGATGATGAATGCATATAGATACCGCATTGATTACACCAAGCAGCGAAATTATATTTTCCAAATTTATTCGAATTTTGGATGATCTCCTTTCACAATGACGCGTCACTGAGACGTCCGAACATGACTAACGATACAATACCTCTTCATGCAATTGAATCCAAGAATTAGGTCCTCATTGTACGGGTGTTTAGACCTTTATACCAGTCGCATTGCTAATGCAGCAAACTGGGGTAAGTGGAACTCTAATTAATGATAATGAAAAATAACCTTTGTAAAACGTTGAGTTCATACGTTTAAATTCTTGCCCCCAAAACAGCTAAAATATCCATAAGTTTATCAGATTGGAATAAATGTGGGGACCAACTTTTATTCAATAATGAAGGGAAAAAACATATTTTAAAATGTGACACATTTTTGAGAATCTACCAAACTGGTTTTAAAATTGTTTTTGACGATCTCTCAGTTGAATAACTATTGTAATCAAACATCACATTCACATTTGTTAATTTAAAATTTTTTGAAACTTGAGGTGTCTGGAGGGAGCACTCTTGTGTTAACGGCTGCCTTTTAAATGAAAGCATCCCTGTAACTTAACCACGTGTATGTTTCACTAACATCAAACATCATTGAACTATAAATGTTATTTTTTAATGATAATTTGCAAGTTTTAATTACGAACATTCTGTTTGACCAAAACTGTACTATCCTTTAAGGTTATGCTATAAATCATCGTGACGTTTTATCATAACCACTCATGTTGTCACAATTGTCATGTCTTGTTTCTTCTTTGTTTGGTCTGTTTGTTCCTTTTCATCATAATATGATCATAATATGATATCACCATTAAGATTTTATGTTAATGATGATATTTACGCATATATTTGTTGACGATATGGAAATAAAGTTCAATTCAATTCAATACAGTGAAATCTTGTACTCCACCTTCTTTAAGCCCTGCGCAGACAGAGCCGACTCGACCCGATCCGACTGGTTTTCATTCGGATCGGCTCAGTTGTCAGTGCCTCGCGACACATATTTGCCAGCCGAGAGACAGTCGGATGCCAGTCGGGGCCGATTCAACACGATGAATCGGCTCCGACCGATCGGGCCCGACTCTAGCCTGATTGAACACCAGTCGGATCGGGTCGAGTCGGCTCTGTCCGCGCCGGGCTTTTACTCTCGTCCCAGTTATGAATATCTGACTTGAGAAACTAGGTCGCCTCTAAGATGTCTGATCGCTTGATATCTTCCCCGAGATTCGCGATTAGATGGAAGGTTTTGATTTCAGGTCACCGATTCGATTGAATTATATTTGCTGCGACTTCAGTTAAGATTTGCGCTGCTTATCTGTTGTTGATGATGTGTTGATGTGATGTTGATGTTGCTGTTGTTGTTGGAGGTGTATGTGTTATTGTTGTTATAAAGTGTCTTTGTTCATTCGAAATTAATATTGATGACATTAATACAAACAAAAAACATCACTTCAAAATTAACTTTTCATGTGGTTCCATCTTATTTAGAAAATGTATACTTTGCCTCAAAAAGATCTGCGATGAATGGTTTTGATGTCAGGTCCCCGATTCGATTGAATTACATTGCTGCGACTCCTAAGATTGCGCGTGCTCACTTGTTGTTTTATTTTACTTTGTTGTTGTTGTTGTTGTTCATGGTAATGTTATGTAATTGATGTTGTTGTTTAAAAGTATCTTAGTTCATTCAAATGAATAGTTATGTCACAAATGAAGGAAAATCTCATCAAAATTGATGTCTCACAAAGATCCGCTCTTGATTTCAGGTCATCGTTATGATTGAATTATATTGTTGCGACTTCTCAGAGTGTGTTGCTTCTTTGTTGTGTTGTTGTTGCTGTTGTTGTTGTTATTGTTGATGCTGTTGATAGCGAATCTGTTATGTTGTTTTAAAGTGTCTAAATTTTGTTCATTCAATATGAATAAATATCATTCTATGCCATTAATAATACAAACAAAATATCACTTCAAAATAAATACAAGAAAAAAAACTTAGGCCAAACGACCTTCTTTACACAAGTGTAAAAATTGATTCTATAATATACTAAAGAGAGAGTGATCTGTTAGAAGTAAAGAAATAAAGAAATTGACTCAAATTGCGTGGGCATTAGAACTAACAATCATCCGACCACCTGGACCAGGCTATCACTATACCAACCCACGGTCACTCGGTAGTCGATCGCCGCGACGGCCGGCCGGCCAGGCGCAGCAAAAAGGTCTATACCGATCACCGTTCGCTGGATGGCCACTCGTGTTGACCACACTTCAGAGAAAAAATTGATTACAATCAATATCTATTTAATGTATGTGAAGTGTCAATTGCGTTGTCAGAAACAACTCTGAGAAGGGAGGGAAGGGGGGGGGGGGGGGTACCCCTCTCATTTGCCCCCCCCCCCCCCCCCTCCACATTGTCCATGATGTTCCTGGGATTGACCATATAGCTACGACGACAGAGTTTTATCGGTATTATACAATTTCGCATTACAATTAGTTTTGTTTCTGTGTTCAAATACTAACCAATGTGTAACATGACTCATGATATAATTAAGAAAATACTGCATAACGTCAGTAACATGTTTGTGAAGCATCACTACTAATCGTATTCTTCTAGGTAGGTCGAAATGCAGTAAGCTGTTAGAGCGATTTATTTAAATCTTTGATATGTAGTGATTAATATCCTCATTCTGAAATAGAAATTGCTTTTGATTTATTGCGATTTATGTTCCCTTCTTTCTAAGAATCACATTTGAAATTGGGTACATTTCGTCGGTTAAGAAGTGAAGGGCGCTAAGTCATTTGTTGTACTTCTGGGATAAGCATATTCAAAGTCTGAACTGAATTACAAAAGGCACTAAATCCACTTTTTAAAACAAAAATCAAAATTGAGTTAATAATATAAGTGCAATAATAAGCTACATGGCTAGCCATAAATTCATTTTAAAGACAAAATACGCAATCGTTAACGAAATATAGGATAAATCACGTTTGTATTCCATTGGACATGTGTAGAAAGAAAGAGAACAAATGCGATTTTGCGCCTTTTGGAATTAAGCTCTTCATTTGATGAATATTCAAAAATGATACATAATAAATTATTTTCTGCAAATTTTGCATATCATAATTATAGAGAAGGCTCCAACTTACAATGGTATGCAGAACCACATTTTGCCAAAATCAACTAAACGCCCTTTTTACTCTCACCCGATCATTGTTTTTCTCGGTAACATAATGTAGACACGAACTTGAATAAATATATCATCCCCTTTGGGATTGGGAGATTTGCTTATTTGCTTATTTTCAAGGCTACATTTGATCTGAACTCTGAATATCGCTATACCAACATTTTATTTTGACAACATTCACATAGCATGTTGTTTCTAACCTTGTTAACCATCGATATACGGTATATATGTCAAGGACTGGATACGCTTTATCATTTAAACAGCTTGTGAAGAGATGACGCCGACTATGATGATGGAAATGTAAGCGATGATGAAAATAACGATGACGACGATGATGATGAGGATGGGGATAATGATTGTAATGCTGATGTTGTTGCTGTTTTTGTTGTTGTTTAGTGATGATAATAATGGTGATAGTAATAATACATGCTAATGATTTTTGTGATAATGATGTCATTGATGATGATGTCGTTGTTGTTGCTGCGTGCTAGTTTTTATTTACCAGTAAATGCATCGAAAAGTGCTTGAAACAGTATTAGGGTGTACCAGCTTGCTTCAAGTCATTCGGGCTTCGCTCAATCCAATCATCTATATATCGATGATCGTCACCCTTCCCTGGAAAAAAAATATGATTCATTCCTGTAATCGGTGCTCGGTCGAATGGATTTGGTATTTATGCAATCACGCTGAACATGATATAAATCCTCATTAGGAGTTCTATACGGTGCTCATTACGAGCTCAATCTACCGCCGGTAAACGACCCTGGTTCCTGCAGTATATAGCCAGCAATTGGACATTCCCACGCATAAATACCCTGTTTACGATAATGGCGGCTTAATGGTTTCATTCCTTAGGGGTCGATAACAATTTTCTGCGTAATTGATTCGTTTAATCTAATGTGTCAAGTTTGGGACGTTAAAGGGACTGCGTCTCGTCGATTCAGCTAGATGGCGCTTTTTAAAGGATTTTCTTGGGAGGCGCCATGTTATACGCACATACGTGCGCTCTGCTGTATACGTACGCATGCTATAATAAGGGAGTTCGACGTTACAAACTGCGCATGCGCCAATTTCTGAGACGAAAATTCACTGTACCAAAAACATCGATATTACCCGTTGTCATAATTATAGACCTTCGTGTAATTATTGTCACGTTTAAAACGTGTTTTCACGGGAAATTTGGCTCGAAGTCATGAATGTTTATCTGAATTAATCATAATGGACATCTCATATACATAAGACTGATTTTTTTACATTCATTTTTCTATCTATTTTCGGATTTTAACAAAAATGCAAACGTTCGTAGCGGGGCTTTTATTGAAATCGAAACGGCCCCATACGTAGATTTTTGTGTACTGTTTTCGTTAAGTGTTGAAAAACGGGCAAAGATGTGATTTTTATTCTAACAAAATTTATTTAGCCTGCTTCAAGTTTGAAAATTAAAATGAATGGTTATATTTATTCAATTTTATATATTTTAGGATTAAGGTGAGGTTTTTTTTCTTCAGGTCTTTCAAACCTAACGAAACACAATGAGAATTCACGCACGCACGCGGAAATTCTGCATAGAGCTCCTGTACTTTAAATGCGTGCGTCACAGATTGTGCCGTAAACGTACGCGTAAAGCCTCAATTTTGGTACAATCTTCCAAAGACCCGATGACGTCATACTGGTCTAACTACGAACTCCTTTATTAGTGAGTTCCGCAAATGCGCCTTTCATAATTTGACGACGAAATTACTTTAAACGATACTGGCGTAGCTAGATCGACGCAGAGGTGGGTGGCAACATTTTAACGTGGGTGTAGTAAGAACCTTTACAATAATCAGTAATTGTATTTCTTTCCTTTTCGCCTAAGATAAAGGGGGACGCGACGGGCGATACTATTGTCATTATTTTACAGCGTGTCTGTTTGTTTGTGTGCATATGTGTTTGTGTGTGTGAGTTTGTGTGTATATGTGTTTGTGCGTGTGTATATCGGGTGAGGGGGGGGGGGGGGGGGGGGGAGTCAATTGGCCCCTCTTACCCAAAGATACGCCGTTGATAAGGAGGGTGATCTATGAATACAGTCGTGTACTTTTCTGAGTTAATGTGGCATATCGGCACCACAACCCCTAATCATAATCAATCATGTA
>JBAMJV010012139.1:0-18874 GCA_037951105.1 Echinarachnius parma
TAGATCCATGAGACATCATGGACCCGATATTTGGAATAATCTGCTCCAAAACATAAAACAATGCACATCTCTTTATTCCTTTAAAGCCCATATGAAAACAAATCTTACAGTATATTAAAACATGGACCCTAATATTCTACCTAGACACCATCAAAACCTGATCATTTTAGTCATGAAATTTGATAAAAAGTGAATTTATGGATTATCATATTCTTGTATATTAATCGTCATTGGTACATTGTTTAATATCAGTAATTTTTATGGCGCGAAATTATACAGAAGTAAAAAACGCGTTTTGCATCCGCACCAGCACGTAGCCTACAGTATACATGAATCTTTTTTTAAATATGCAATATGAAACAAACATAGGTTTGCACTTGCACTGTTGACCCACTCAACACGCTTTCAATTATTTTTTAAATTTTATTTGTATTTATATTTGTCTTTATAAATTGAAATTGCGTCATTGAAAATTAAGTGACGAGTTAATAATTGTTATACAACGCCTTTTTGGCACCATGTAGCCCCCCCCCCCCCCCCCCCCAGGCGACCATTCACTCAAGCTCCCTGCTTATGATGGTTGGTCTACTGCAGTTATTTATTTTGTATAACAATATACATACATTATTGTCACATTAATTTATATTATGATTGTATACCGTAACTATTCTAATTTTACTGTTTTCTTATCTTTATGTTCGGAAAAATGTTATTCGTATATTTCATTTGATTTTGTTAATAAATGCAGAAATAAATCTGCCTTAAACAAATTAACTTTATCGATTATATTTAAACAAAAATGTATGCATGTTTAGGGATGTAAAAGAGATTATGAAATGAAGAATTTGTTTCGGCTTTTGAAATTTACTCATTAATTGTCTTGCTCAAAATACTTGAATATTTGAATACCCGAATAATTCATTTTTGAAATACTCCAACAAGCCCTCCGCACACAGAGCCGACTCGACCTGATCCGACTGCCTCAGGACTCCTGTTTTTCCGGTCAAAACCCAGTCGGAGATCATTCGAGGTCGATTCAACATGGATTCAACATGATGAATCGGCTACGACTGAGCGAAGCCGACTCTAGTCTGACCGAAAACCAGTCGGCTCGGGTCGAGTCGACTCTGTGTGCGGAGGGCTTTAACATGGTACTTCATATTCTGTTTAACAGTAATAAAATACTGTTGATTTATTTTGTCCTCTTTATTTTTTTTTTGTCTTTTGCCCCATTCGGGGAACTTTATTTTATTCAAAAATGTACAAGTTATATGGTTACATTATTCATAAAAACAGAAACAAAAACATATACATACTGTATTATACATACACAATTATGACAACAAATCAATGAACTGTTTGACTTTGTTTAACCCAATTGAAAAATATATTTTGCAATTCAGATAAAATATTAAATCATATTTTAGCTCTTGTAGCATAGTTTTGACATTCATTATTTTACCTTTCCGTGATTTTTTAATGCAATTTTTATAAATAATATATTCGGCAAAGTTAATAAAATAGATTAACCAAATAAAATTAATTATTTCCAATCTTATAACCAATAATTAACAATTCCTCATTTATCTCCAATTCTATGCCACAAAAATAAAATATTATCTTTGATATAATTTTCCAAAATAATTTCAGATTTTGATTGGTATTATGCTCTTCTGTTGTTTCTGGTGTATGACAAAATAGACAATTATCATCATTGACGATCTTCCATTTACATAAATTATATCTTGATGGCAAAAACAAATACAAATATTTGAAATTGAATTGTCTAATTTGTATTATGTTTCAATGTCTTAAATTTAAACAGAAGAGCATAATACCAATCAAAATTCATTGGGACTTGGGAGTAACAAATGTTCTTGCCAAAACTTGAACACAATAGGTTTCAGACGTTTCTTTTGTAATAGCAACAAATAAAAATGCTTTGTTTTCATATTTATAATATCAATATATTCACCATTTGAAATTGGTATAAATGTTGATTCATGTTTTTCGAGTAAATCATATTCTCTAGAACTCATTTCTTGTAACCAATATTTCGGGAGTGTTTTTTTTAAAACTTTACATAACAAAATTAAAATTATAATTCTGATAAACCATACTTTTGGCAGATACTTTTCGAATCCCTCCATTGACCCTGGTTTGTAACTTGATGTACCTTTAAAATTCCCACATTTTCCCATGACTTAAAAAGGAGTACTCTTCCATCAAATGTTATATTACTATTGTTCCATAAAATTTCATCTTTAATATCAATAACATCAAGCTTATCGACGTATCTTAGGGTAGACCAAATACAAAGTAAATCTGAATAAAAAGGTGACACTTTTAGTTTCAAACAAATCTGTTTCATATGAAACTTATTACAATTAAATTGGAGGCAAGTTGGTATTCCCCCGACTTTTATCATCCAATAAAAAAACATTATTTGCCATGATGCATGCTTATCATTCAAAAAATTAATCAACCATGAGAGTCGTAGTGAATTAATTCTTGATTGTAAATCAACCATATTCAACACTCCTTTTACTTCAGTGTTTATACAAATATTTCTTTTAACATTCTCCTTTTTTTATCCTAATAAAAATGTATATATAAGTTTATTAATTTGCTTAACCAAGCTATATTGCACAGTCACAGCGGTTGCCAGATATATTATTTGTGACATAATAAGCGATTTAATTATAACAACCTTTCCATAATAAGTCAAATTTCTCATCTTCCATAAATTCAAAAGTCTCATAATCTTATCGATTTCCCCCTCCCAATTAATATCTTCCACCTCTTTACCATTTCTGCCAACATATACCCCAAGGCATTTGACAGGTTCGTTTATAAATTTCAATCCATCTACTTCATTAACATCGTAACTTTTAACAAGATACATTGCATGATGTTTTCCAATTAACACAAATATCAGCGATTTTTCCAAAATTATTAATCTCTTTCATCACATTTCTCATAGATCTCAATGAATTAACAAATATTACTGTGTCGTCTGCATATTCAACAATTTTAATCTCTTCATTCTGAGTGGTATCAGGATGGGGTATATTTAGTCCCTGAATATCATTATTATCTTTAACCCTTACAGCTAACGCTTCAACAACAAGAATAAATAATAAGGCTGATAGTAGACATCCTTGTCGCACTCCTTTTTGGATATTGAATGTGTTTGACCCCCATCCATAATTCAAAATCCTACCACACGCATTTTTATAAAGGGTTTGTATCCATATAATAAAAGAATCTTTAAAACCATATTTCTTCAAAATATCAAAAAGGAACGAATGATTAACATTATCGAATGCTTGTTTAAAATCAATAAACATCAACATACTTTGTATTTTCTCTAATTCACAATAGTCAATCACATCTTGAACCAGCCGCACATTTTCCAGGGCCGATCTCTTTTTCATAAAACCAGATTGATCACGTGATATTATGTTGCCTATAAAACCTTTCAGCCGCCTTGACAAAGCACACGCTGCAATTTTGTAGTCTACATTCAATAAGGATATAGGTCGCCAATTATCTAAACATGTTTTGGGACCTTTTTTGTACAACAAAGTGAGGATTGACCCTGATAATTCCTGTTTATAAAAACCTTCATTCAAACTTCATACGACCATTTCTTTTGTTTCCTCCCAAAAGCATCTATAGAATTCTACAGACAGTCCATCCATGCCAGGAGACTTATTTGTATTCATACTTGTAATAGCTTGCCAACACTCATCCTTTGTTAACATACCTTCACAACTGTCTGCGTCTTCCTCAGATAAAGGAGTAACGTTCACATATTGACCTACATTAATAGGTGGGTCATTATCATGTGCGGCGCAGAGGCGAGCGTAATATTTATGTATGTACGCTAACACATTATCTTTATACTTCTTTCCATCAATTTCAACACAATCAATTTCCTTCTTTTTCCCATTTCTCTTTTCCAATTGTAAAAAATATTGATTTGACTTTTCACCTTGCTCCATCCATTTTTCTCTTGAACGAATAAATGCACCTTTGCATTGTTCTGTATACCATAAATCAATTTCACTTTGTAAAGTTCTCATTCTATTCATATTTTCCAGAGATGTATTACCATCATCACTTTCAAAAAAATCTTTATATTCCTTTTCTAAATCAGCTATATGAGATTTATTTCTTTTTCTAAGATCAATACTAAATTTAATACTATACTCTTTTATTTTAATTTTACATAGTTCCCATAGCATTTGCACATTCAAATTATCATTATTTAATTTGACCTTTTGAATGATATATCTGACATTTCTTTATATGTCGTATCTAAAAGAAGAGAGTTATTCAGTTTCCATACACCTTTTCCACGCTTCTTTTCAAAGACTTAAATTTTCAGAGAAATGGCATTGTGGTCACATTTAAGTGCTGGACGTATATGAGACCGGCTCCCAGAGAATGGGTGTAAAGTCGGGATTGGTCTTTAGTACTTAGAGCCTCAAAATCATAAAATATTGTCTTTGGCTGAAATATTCAACTTTATGGGATTTGATACTTACATGTTTCATCTACATTCTCTGAAAATTTCAGGTCCTTAATCGAATTTTTTATGCCGTAAATAATGATTTTTCTAAGCAACCTTCATTCCGGTTTCGACCAGAAACTCAGTAAATCCGCGCTGGCTGATCATGATCGATTGTGAAACGAACGCGCCAGCTATGTGTGTGTGATTCGACCGTACCGCCGCGGCGAGCTGCAAGAAGAAAGCACTGTAGCTGTACAGTGATTGGTCAGACTAACCTGAATAGAGTTGTATTGTCCGTGTGTTGTACATTTCCGGAAAGCGTTCGCGGCATACTGTATAGTAAACGAGTAGTTGGTTTGTTTATAATTCTATGGGTATATACCGCATTGAATCGCGCTGGGCATGCCGCAAGTGTGCAGTGTGCGTGTGCAGCGGTACCATATCATACGGTATCAAACTGCGCTTTTCTTTTGTCTACCGGTGGTACAGCGGCGGTATGGTGAATGTGATGCGGTGGTTTATGGCGGTACGTATACATACACAATACACCGCGGTTGTAATACATGCACATCAAAGGGCAGCACATGGGCTAGTTTGTCGAGGCTGAGGCTTTGTACAATTACGTTATACCGGCGAAAGCGTTGCTGATTGGCCGATGAATAACAGTATAACTGCGCATGCATTATTTCGTTTGCTGATCGATTACGAAAAGCGGAAAGGTGAAAGCGAACCGTTTAACTTCTCGCTCGGTGTGTGAGAATGCTTTTCTGAATGGATGCAAAACTTTAGAAGCGATTTTCTCCGTTTTTTGACAAATCACGGGGCTCTGGTCCATGTTATTAATGTGCGTTTTTCTAGCCTTCAAGAAACTCATACTTATCAAGTTGTATATCATTTTAAAGCTGAAATCCTGGAGAATTCAAAACACTAACAATCTCAATTTTGATATTCCCGATGAATTACCCAAAGTGACAGAGCCGGTCACATATCTACTGATGTACAAAATTAGCAGCGACCAACCAACAATCAAGCCTAGAGTATATTTTCAGTGTAACTTGTCTCCATGTAAATTGTTTTTTGTTTGGGTTAAATTTTCTCCATACATCAACCAAATTATTATTTCGAATAAACTTTTTAAAATTGGATTTTGGTAAATAAACGTGTGACCTCTTGATAGTTGATTATATGTGCAATATTTGAATGTAAACCTCTTTTCATTCTTTCGTCCCCCCGTCTCTTTTCTCTCACTTTCTTTCTTTCTCTTTCTGGCTTTCTATCTCCCTCTCCCTTTCTTGCTTGCATTCTCTGTCTCTTTCTCTGTCTTTCCTTCTTTCCTTCTTGATTCCCCTTTCCGATTAATAATTCTCATCCCATTATCTACCTCCACCCTCCTCTCAATATTTCTAACTCTCTCTTTATTTCTTATTTTCTAGTTTGCTCTACCTCTCTCTAACTCTGATCCTTCCCTCAACTCGTCGCATCGTTGTTAATCGAGGACTTGTATGATCATGATGATTAGTCGTTAGTAGGCTAACTCTTGCTGTATAATAAAATTATTTTTGTTTTTTTAATCTTCTCATGATTATTGTTTCATCAGTTTTGTGTGTATGTTTACGATTGATATGCGATTGTAATGTGTTGATGAGTTACCTATTTTTGTATCATTATTATAGTATAATGTATTTTTTTATTGTACCAGATATGAATAAATGAAATAAATAAATAAATATAAGATGTTTATTCTCTTTCCACCCCAATGCTAGGACAGAATAGTCCGTAGCAAGCGCATTTTGGAATGTATGACGTGAGGGCTGGTTTACTGTAGATTGAAGTAGTTTACGGACATCAAGGTTTCCTTGGATATGACAATTCATACTCTTCTCATATTTTACAAAAATGTATTAAAATAACCACAAAAATGCAAATGATGATTAAAATTCTACAAGATTGTTTTTTTTCTACTCTGCAAATTAAATAAGCAATTAAATTTACTGTAATTTAAGCAAAATGTATCTGTTGCATGGTGAACAAGAAATGAATTTCCTCAATTTCTCCTGTTATTTATAAAGATTCTGCTGTTATTTCAGCCAAAATATTTTGTCGTGATTTTAAAAAGAGTTTGCAGAAGACGGATGTGTTTTAATACAAAAATTTCTTGACAGATTTTGCTGTTATTTCAGGTAAGAAGTTTGATTGAATTTCATATCAATTTTCAGCAGAAATTCACTGCAATTTTAGCATGTGCTGTAACTTCAGCAGAATGAAATGTGATATGAACATTAAGGTTTGCTGTAATTTCAGCAAGTTTCTTATTCGTGTACAAAGCAGACATGCACTACTAATTCAACCAATAAATTATGCTTCTGTTTCCCCTGTTCAGCATCCTTATTTCAGGGGAAAGTATTTTGTTTCAATATCAACAAAATAATTTGCTGTAATTTCAGCAAAAGCTTTTGGTATAATTTCAGCAAAAATACAATATATTATGTCGCTGTAATTTCAGCAAAAAGATTTTGCTTATATTTTTCAGAAGAAAAATTGCTTCTCTTGTTATTCCGGCCATCAAGGTTTCACCATAAATT
Organism: Echinarachnius parma; assembly: GCA_037951105.1. NCBI lineage: Eukaryota > Metazoa > Echinodermata > Echinoidea > Clypeasteroida > Echinarachniidae > Echinarachnius > Echinarachnius parma. The sequence goes on from JBAMJV010012139.1 coordinate 7,102, forward strand.
CAGCCCAAACATCTCGCTGTAATTTCAGCTGATATGTTTCATTGTAAATTCAGTCAGAATATTATGCTGTAATTTCAGCAGAAAATATTTTTCTGTAGTTACAGCGACTATATTATGCTGTTCCCTCCACCTGAAATATTGTACAATGCTTCGCTGTAATTTCAGCAGAAAAGTTTCATTGTATATTCAGCCGCAAGATTTCGCTGTAATTTCAGCAGAAGTAGTTGAAGAAGCGCTACAGAACATGAATGCCAGAGAGTTACAAGGCGACAGAGTCCTGATGTCAGGTTCGGTTTCACTTTTACCTTTGCATTGTCATGTCAATTTTTTTTCTGTGTGTATCTTCAAGTCAATTTCTCAGTTAGTTGTGTTAAAATTGTTTAAAGCATTACAAATATAATGTCACTGCATGTTCAAAATATTTTGCTGTTTCACCATAAAAACAGCCAAAATATTTTGCTGTAATTTCAGCAGAAATGTTTCACTGTATATTCTGCCAGAATATTTTCTCTGTTAATTCAGCAGAAAGATTTCGCTGTTATTTCAGCAAAGAGATTTTGCTTATATTTCAGCACGAATGTCGCTGTAGCTACAGCAACAAGATTTTGCTGTTTTTTACAGCGACTATATCATGTTGTTCTTCCACCTTAATTGTTTTAGTGTAATTCCAGCAGAAAAGTTTCATTCTAAGTTCTGCCACAAGATTTTACTGTAATTTCAGTTCAAATAATTGAAGAAGCACTTCCAGAACAGGGATGCCAGAGAGTTAGGCCTACCAGGTGAGATCCTGAAAGCAGATCAGACCTGAATTTCAAGGCGACAGAGTCCTGAATTCAGGTTCGGTTCTACTTTCGCCTTTGCATTGTCATGTGGAGATTTGTCTGTGTGTATCTCCAGGTTATTTTGTTTACTGTAAATACCCGTTTCTCATTTAGTTGTGTTAACATTGTATAAAGCATTACATATATAATGTCATTGCATGTTTAAAATATGTATCTGTTCAATTGCCTTATATCACTATGTGGTCTTGTTTTCTCACTAGATATACATGTTTAACATTGTCAAATATCTAAAGCTAAAAACCTGCTCAACATGACTTGTAGGCAATACTTCTGTCATACAGGAAAAGGTACATGTAGGTTGTTGTGAAAAAAGTAACACACTTTGGGTATTAAAGTATAGCTATTTAGTAAATAAGATCATACTAGTTTACATCATGATATATATCATAAACAACATACCCAAACAAATAACTTTTGCTTAATTAAATCAGTTGAACACATTGACAAGTAGGATTTAAAGATAATTTACAAAGGTAAATATTAATGAAACAAAAATGAAACCCAATTTTGTTTCTCAAGTTAATGAATTCTCTTTATTCACTTTTTACCTTGCATACTATGATCATGCAACTTTGAACTACAACAATGAATGAATATATACGGCATCAATGAATTATTAATGTACACTAAAGAATCACATTTAACCATTCAGGACTGCTCCAGGATTGGAGTATACATGTAGCAAAATCAGTCCATCCTGAGTGGGTTAAGCTAATCCAGCATCAACATGCTTATACAGGGAAACCTGTTATAATGAGCTCGCTTATAACGAGGTACCGTTTATAACGAGGAGATTCCTTTGGTCTCGATTCATACGTTCATTTAAATGTTTGTTATTAATTTGGCCGTTTATAACGAGGTGCCATTTATAACGAGGTACCGAGGTAAATTTAATAGTCCCGACTACCTCGTTATAACAGGGTTTCCCTGTATATGCCTAGTAATGGTACCTGGAGTGTTTCACATTTTTATGGAACTATTTGGAACTATTATGGAAAGCCATTTGTAGCCTTGGAATACCATTACAAAATATCCAAAAGCCAATATATTTGAGTGTTTTCATGAAGAATATTTTCTTGATAATTAAAAAGATTAATTCTTTGAATCAACATTTAATGCCTTAAGAAAAGGACCATTAAAAATAATATTCTAAAGAAACTAACAGCTTTCCTTATTTCTAAGTTCAACTAACAGTTAAGTTCGACTTGGGATCTTTGTGTGAAACACGCCCCAGGTCTGATATTCAGTAGAAATCAAATTGAAATATGCTCTCCTATTAGGTTTTATTTACATCCCTCAAACTAAATCACTGCCAACTTTCCAACTGCAATTTCTGCAAATGGATTTGCACAGAGAAGAAAGAGATTGACCTCTGTTAGTGCTATTACTTCAACAAAATAAAACAATGAAAACAAATGTCTAAGGATATAAATAATACTGTGATTTCGACTGATGATTCTATTGGCTTAGCGATTAACCTTTTTCTTCAAACTAAAACAAAAATGTTGGTGCTATTTGAGCAAAAACATATTCATTGAACAATAACTCAGCATGCTGCAATTTTAGCACATGATGAGTTCGCTGACATTTCAGCAAGTTATAATCAACTGCAATTGCAGTAGAGAGATTAACATATTGTGCTGTAATTTCAGCGATGAATCTCATAAGGGGCTTACAATATTCGGCTTGCAAATGCATAACTCTCAATGAATAGTCTGCAATACAATAATTCTACAAGATGGCCAATTTAAAATTCTTATTTACTTTGATCGTTTAAATGAATAATTACTATAGCTTTGTGATAAGTTTTCAAATTATATAATTTGTTTGGAATCCAACTTTTCTTTTTTATTGGTGTAATGGATTACAAAATCTATTGCATTACATTAATAAGAATAACATGTTTTGGGATATATACAACATGGATTATATGAATTATAATGAAGGAAAAATTACCCCAAGGAATGTACAATATGATATTTTATAGGAAGTGTCTGATCCTAACACTGAATGGTTTTCTACATAGTGACTGCTATGATAATAACCAAAGTAATTAACAGGACAGACGGAACGGCAATTTAAGGGGGCCAGTCTGGTAAAATACAGTGAAATGCAAGTTGATAAAGAATTCTGAATAAATCATTACTTGATTAAGTAAACTCCTATAAACCATATATTTATAGAAAGCTGAGACAATGGAGAATCTAAATCTTTTGAGAAATTTAATTATCTCACTAATTATGCAAATAATATGCAAATTTCTCAAGGACATGAATATTCAACAAATATTTTAGATTGTTCTTTGTACTACGGCAAAGAAACTATAAAGAAGACCCAAATTGAATGCATAATCGAATGGGATGAAGCTACTGTATTTGTGATTACAATATCAAGGCACTTTTATGTGATTATCTGATAGTACATGGTATGCACAACAATCGTTTGACACCGTATAATTTCCATCATTTACATAAAATTTGCATATTTCAAAGAAAAAACAGAAATTCAAATGATTTTAAAAAATAATTTGGCTTGTGAGGTATGTATGTGCAAAATCCATCATAGGTTTGTTTGTTGCATGAAAACAAATTTTACTGTCAATTTTGAAGTAATTTTTATGATTATTTTTCAAGTTACAGCATTTTTTGTCTAAAAAAACCTTAATTTAGTTAATGTAAAACCTATATTTTAACACAGATAGAATTCATCACATTCGACTACATTATATAACATCTTATCATCTATTTATCTAATATGTTTTTAAGGTCTGCAATGAGACCAGTGGGCATGAGATGAGCTTCATCCCATTCAATTATGCATTCCATTTGGGTCTTCTTTATGGTTTCTGTCCCGTTTCCATACACCCCCAATTTCCAAACATTATTATAATTTCCATGGAAAAACTCAAATTGTACATTCCTTGGGGTAACCTTCAAAACTTTTCCAATCCATGGTTCCCCATCTTTATATTGGGACTTGGGTGGCCGGATGATGATGTTACTTCCCACTTGGACGCTGGCCAAATTTTTGTTGATGGAGTAGTCTCCGTCTGTAGTCAAAAGAAAGAATACAAACAAAAAAGTTTAGAAAAAGTCTATTTTTCTCAAAGAGAGAAAGAAGGAAGGAAATTGATAGCGGAAAAAAGTTACCTAGATCACATGGATCCTACTTATTTTATTCATTCAAAGTAGCTTCAAAACAGATTGTGACATGTATTGCATTTGTATAATAGGTGAATGTTGATTACGCATGTATTACAAAAATGGTGGTTTACATGTATTTGATAACCTAAAATACATTTAATTATACATTTACATGTATATATTAAAGGTATAGTTGAGTTTTGGTACATAGGGCGCTACACAAAATCATTTTGTTGAGAGATAATGAAAAACTGAGTGTCAAATTCGAAAGAGCATACAATTTAAATGACAGAATAAACTTTATTTGATCAAAAATGGGTTCAGAAATAGCTAAAATATCCATAAACATAACCATTTGTAATAAATGTGGGGCCCCAAATATATTCCATAATTTTGAAGCAGCCGCTAACAAAATTTTAAAAATGCTTAATCTTTTCAAAAATCTACAAAAAATGTTATTAAATACTAGTTGATTATCTCTCTATCTAATCCATATTTCAACAATTATGGTAATTTGACCCGAACCCATACTTGTTTTTGATAACTCTTGCTATGCCAAATAAAATTTAGCTGACTTCATTCTCAGTATTTTATGGCTATGTTCCTTTTCAAATCTGGACAATACAATGACATATTCTATTGTAAAAACATATGATATATTTTGGCTTAAATAAGTGTCCTGTTTCTTTTTCGTTTGTGGAGTATATTTATCAGGAAATTCCCTTATTATTTCATGATGGTATATTATTGAACACTTCATACACGTACCTGTATGGCGTCCCTTTTTACACAAGGTACATATGTCATCCAAAGGTGTTGACTGAGCTGCATACATAAAAGGAAAAGAGTAACAGTCACAAAATTTGATGAGAACTATATGTACATCCAAATCAAAGATATTTCTCATTGATGATTTGTAAAATCAATTGTAAATACTATGACCAGAAAATAAAATTAATTTGTCATGAAAACCTAGTGATTTGACACACACAACCCATCTAATTATGCCATTCAACAATCTATTATAGTACAAACATGAACTATTTACTAATATAAATCAACATTTATAATGAATAAACATAGCTAATAAACATGAGGTTTGCCGGGATTTAAACCTGAGACCTCCGACTTGTGGTGCTCAACGATTTAGCCACAATATTGTTGAATGTGGGACGTTCCCATTAAACCTTTTATATTGCTAATATAGTCCGAATTGCAAGGAAAGTTCGAATGATCATGGGATGCCTTTTTTTTTGCTCATTTGTATTTATTTGCAATATTTCTGGTCAGTTTCCATTATTATAATAGATATCTTCTCCTTATTTCGTTAGAGCAGCATAGCATCTAGGTAATGTCCCGCAAATTTTCCAGCCAGTAGATTATTTTGGTGTCTTAATTTGAGGATGGGGCACTCGTGAAAGTATGTGTGGCAGTTTGCTCAGGTGAGCTGCATGTGCAGGCCGGAGAGGGTCTAAGCCCCCAGCGGTGCATGTTGGCGTTAAATCTACCAACTCCTGTATTGGAGCCTGTTGATAGTGGATAGTGTTATCTGATTTGGTAAATATGAGTATTCCTTGGTTCAACACAATCTGTTGATTGCAATGATATGTTGTTAAATCACATGGAAGAGCTGTAGTATATCGAAAGAAGACAATTTTCGTTTAGACCTACATATATGGCAAACAATAAAAACAATAAAAACACAAGTATCGATTGCAGGTGTTATGTTGCAAGAGAGATTGAATTAGGAGGTCACACCGAAAGAGATATTCTATTAAGACGTCAAATTTTCTAATTCAGCTATGAAGAGAGAGTCTAAGAGTGTAAAGATATGTTACTGTTGTCATATAGCATAACTTTTTTGTCCGGATAATCACAGAATGTGCCCCCTGATTTGAAATATTTTGTAAAGACAATAAGACTTAAAGTAATAGTCTTCTGTCTAGCATTTCAAATCCCTCAGAGAGGAACATTCTGTGATTTTCCACCAGTAATGAGAATTGCACTACTAGACATCCATGTATAATTCCAGGTTTGCAAGTCATTATTCCTGAGGTGATAGAATAATATGAATGGTTTAATGTGAAAAATATTTTCATTTACCATGTTCATCGTCATTAAAGTCGAATGGGTCTCCATTGGTTGATGGAGCCAGAGGTGTGACACTTCTCTTTGCCGACATCCGTGGCGCATCCCCATCTGCCGACATCCTTGGCGCATCTCCATCTGCCGACATCCTTGGCGCATCTCCATCTGCCGACATCCTTGGCGAATCTCCATCTGCCGACATCCTTGGCGCATCTCCATCTGCCGACATCCTTGGCGCATCTCCATCTGCCGACATCCTTGGCGCATCTCCATCTGCCGACATCCTTGGCGCATCTCCATCTGCCGACATCCTTGGCGCATCTCCATCTGCCGACATCCTTGGCGCATCACCATCTGCATAATAAAAGGGGAACAAATATTAGTCAAGGAATACAGCCTTTTAGATACGAATATCTAAGGGGCTAGCTATTTTCTAGCTTCATTATAATGGATATTGTTGCATGTGCATGATTTTCCTAACTTTACTTGATGAGAATTGTACTTCATACATGTATGCTATACTGTGCTTTACCAATGCCAATGGAACGATAATTAGATAAGGAGCACATTATCCACACATACTTTATTCATGTGCCTACCTTTCTACTAGGCATCCATGTATAATTCAAAAGACATTATGGAGGTTTCCAAGTCATTATTCTTGATTTGATATGAAAGTCACATTCTTAAATGTTAGATTAAAGGGACATTCCTTCTTTTGCAAATTTCAAAAGTTGCGAGGTTATTGTTTTATATGAAAGAAAATGTCAACAGCTTGGCTGGAAAAAAAATAGGGCTTGAAATCTCTTCTTCGTGGAGTTATAGACCTAAATCTAATAAACCATCGTCCAACGGTTAACTGTGCATGAAACGTTTATTCACCCGTCGAGAAAGTTCGATACATTTTGTAAAAGAGAGACTGTCCCTATAAGGGGATACAAAAATAGTGTTCCAATGTGTTCCTTTTGTGCAATAAAATACTGCATTAATATTTGAACATGGTAATTTCATAATGTAGCAACATAAGAGCTTACCTGATTCGGCATTTCCCATCTCCTCATCCTCGTCCTCGCCATCACCTCGTCCTGACAGAATGGACGACTCCATATCTGCCTCCATCGTCTCTGATTGGTTGTGCACTGTAAACACAAGTGAAAAGAAAATTTGTTGATTATAATGCATTAATGAAGCATTCACCTGTTGAACCTTCAGGACTGAGCAAGATATCAAAATCAAAGTTAGGTTCATATAAATCATATGTTTGATTTGTCTATTTGTACACTGTGTGTATATGGTATGACATCAGAAAAGCAAATATGCATGTGATGCAAATGAGGGAGTATGCTAACATCTATGCTTTGACTTTTTATGGGACATTTTATTGAACTTTTTATGGGACATTTTTATGTGGCACTGCAAGATAATCAATTGTGTGAATATACAGGGAAACCCCGTTATAATAAGCACGCTTATAACGAGGTACCGTTTATAACGAGGAAGAATCATTCGGTCCCGATTGTTCCTATGGCATAATGCTCCACTGATAACTGTAAACACAAGTGAAAAGAAAATTTGTTGATTATAATGCATTAATGAAGCATTCACCTGTTGAACCTTGAGGACTGAGCCAGATATCAAAATCAATGTAATCTTTGTCTTTTTATGGGACATTACTGTATATGGTTGATTTCGATAGGATTTGTACACAAATCACAAAAATGAGTGATTTTCGGGCAAACATTCACTTGCAAAAAGTCACATGACTTTTGAGCAGTAATACCCAGTCGTCGCAAATTTGGTCTCAAAAGTTGAGAAAAACTAATAAAGTCGTGCTGCAATACCTGTGCGCGTTGCGGAATTATCATGTGAAACGGTCAGGGGACAAATATCTTCATTCGGTGAAAGATGGAATGTTCCATTCAACTCGGCTCCTCAATGAATGGAACAACATTCTATGTTTAACTCGTGCAAATATCCGTACCTTTGATTCATAAACATTCATTATTTGTATAAAATTATTTGCTTTGATGAAAAGGGGGTCATTATTGAAGTGTGATGATTATGCTGGGAGTTAATCAACAGTCTTGTGTGGCACTGCAAGATAATCAATTGTGTGAATATAGTAATGAAAGGAAATTACCTTGGGAGTGGTGTTGCATGATCGGTAGAGCGCGCTTTCTGATCTTGAGTTCAGACCCTGCCCCCTGGGATTGAGATGGTGTACCATATAATTGTGTGGGTTTTAACTGTACCCGATGACCAAGGGAAATAAGGCGTCTCTGAATAGGGCATCACACTATAAATGCTATATATTATTAGAGGGCAGCATGAAACTCTTCTGCAGTCCATGTCTGCTGTACCCCATCCAGCTTCATAAAATAAATTTGAACATGGTAATTTCATAATGTAGCAACATAAGAGCTTACCTGATTCGGCATTTCCCATCTCCTCCTCGTCCTCCTCGCCATCACCTCGTCCTGAAAGAATGGACGACTCCAGATCGTCCATCGTCTCTGTTTGTTTGTACACTGTAAACACAAGTGAAAAGAAAATTTGTTGATTATAATGCATTAATGAAGCATACAGCATGTCCCAGAATTAATTACAACGGGAATTTCTGAAACGGTCTGCATCTTTCATCTTTATGATTATAACCCCCGTTATAATATGAAGACTTTAATCATCTTTTCAAACACAGCTCACTGGTTTAATTGAAGAATCAAATGTTGAAAGATCTTTAAAGATCAACAATAAATGTACACATGATAGAAAATATTATTTGCATTCATTAAAATGAGTTAATTTTTGAAGTCTTACGATTACGCTAACATTCTTATGTTGCACTGCAATATAATCAATTGTGTGAATATAGTAAAGAAAGGACATTACCTGAGAGGGCAGCATAGAACTCTTCTGCAGTCCATGACTGCACTGCCCCATCCAACTTTATGTTGAACACCTTCAATGGAGGTGTCCCTTGCGAGGCAACTCGTACTCCACCTCTCTCTACTTCAAAAAGTATCTGGCTGAGCTGACTGTTGGTCTTCTGTTGAAAAACAACATGATAACATGATTTGGTCTTATTTACCATTAACATTAAGCAAACTAAATTAATTGCAATGAAACATCTTAGGCTGAAGTAATCAACTTTTCACAAATTAATTGTTTGCAGGATAACAAACAACAATAATGTGTGTGTTGAATATAATATATTTATGTGTGATTAGTTACTTGATACATGTCAGGTTTTGTAAATAAAGATCAATTTTATTGTTGTAGAAGCGATTATTAGCCCTTATAGATGTTAAATCAATCTCATAAAAACAAAAAACATGGTTTACAATTACAAAAATCAAGTTTAAAACGTCACAAAACCGTAACCAACACAAACTAAGAGCAATGCTTTTTAGGAATTATACAATTAAAGGGATCTAGTAACTTTGTTGACATGTGCAAAAAGTGATGAATGGTTGATGCAATGTATATTGTTGTTATCTCATATGTCCACAGGGTATTGTGTGAAAATTTCAAGTCAAATGGACATTGTATGGCCAAGTAATGAGCGAAAATGCAAAGTGATATTCAGTAACTCACTGCACTCACTTTGTACACAGAAGAAAAACTCGCCCGGAGTTTTTCTTATCTGAATACTTCAATCATACATATCTTTGTAACGAAAGGGAAATGTGAAAAACCGAAACCTGTCCCGTGATTTTATTGTTAATACGAATACAACAAGGTATAAGGGAACCGCTAGAATTAGAAATTTATTTTGAGGATTTGGACAATGTTACTAAGTCCCTTTAAGTATAATTTGTGAATTATGTCAAATGGTTGTATTCTAAGGCCATATTATCTGAGAATTTAGATAATGATCATTATCTTTTTTGAATTAATATTGAAGTAATGTAAACCACTCATTCTCAGATATGAGAATGTTATTGTTAATATCAGTTAGCTATATTATTGCTGATCCGTGGTTCTACGATTTCTAATTAAATTTCTCATATTTTTGGGGGGCCAATCAAATGCATCCTTGCAGACTGCTTTTGATCCATTTACTTCTACCACATGTTAAGGCGTTGGAATGTTGAGTCACTAATGTTGACCAATGAAAACTTACGGTTCCCTTCTCTTTGGCGCATTTATCTTGAAAGGCTGCCATTCCTTCATTTACATAAACCTGAAGAGCTTCAAATATGGCTGGCTCTCCCATTGCCTGGATGGGCTGAAATCTGTGCGCTTTCAGTTTTGGCGTCTGCTCCATGAGCTCCCTAAGGAGCTCAAAGCACCGCCTGGAGAGGGAGGCCAATTTGATAACAAGCCGCTTGCCATCAATCTGGCTTTTCTGAATAGAGGTAAAACCAACAAAATGTTGTTATTGTAAAATTGAAGTCTTATCAAAGGGAATCATCACATAATATATTCACAATAAAAATGATGTCATGAATTGAATTCATATTGCAAAACAATGTATTTTCTCGAAGAAAGATATTGTAATAATATACACTTACCTTGTACAAGCCAAGGATCGTCTTCATCCTCGTCACATACGGTGAAGTGACCTTTGGAGGCTCTCCGTCCTGCGGGACTTCGTGCACAGCGTAGAGCTCCCGTCTGAATAACAGGATTTCTTGCCAGCTACTCATTCGGAGAACTTGGCTGGCATCTTCATTCCTGGCTACACCGAGCGACAGGGCCTCCTCGTTCGTCAAGCCCGCGTACAGAGCCACCTGTCTGCAACTGAACACCTCCTCCTTGGTGGCCTCTAGTGCTTTCTTTTGTGCGAGCACAGAATGGTTGCCATCGATTACTTCAATGGCGCACCCTTCGAGCATATCAGCGTGAAAGTGCTCAACATTAGGGCAGATGATTTTATCCATGAGGCCGACCACAGGAGGAGCTGTATCGATGCAAATGCTTCGCTTTTGGAGCATTTTGGCAGTCAGACTGCAGACAAAATTTTGGTCTGCTGTTCGCACCATCCTAGCTGTATCAGCCACTACCAATTGATTTAATTTGACTGGGAAGACCCCTACAAATTTTGTCTTGATGTTGGCTTGATAGCCAGCTAGCATGGTGCGATCATTGTCTACTTTGGTCTTGTAACGCCCTCTCTTCTTTGGAGGTTCATCAAATGTAGAATTGCGCGCCAGCCAGCTCTGTACAAGTTCTTGACAAGACGAGACATTCCCTAGCACTCGTTTCGCAAAGATTGTAGATGCCTTAAATTTTCCGAATGGTGCCAGCAATACTTTCCCATTGGTGAGAAGGAGCTGTTTATACATATGAATAAAAACAAGTGATTTTTATTGCCACAAACTGTCATTAACTGACACCTTAACAGCATTAATTATGTTTGCATATTGCAGATCCCTACAATTACAACAAATGTAATTTTGTTTTAAACATAGATTAAATTTTTATTCATGATTATGCTTTATATTATATAGCATTTTGTAGTAGAATGGCATTGATAGGAGCTCTTGAAATGCAGTAGAATATGGTTTCTGCGCTATATATATGATTTATTATTATTATTATTATGTTTAAATTTTGTCATATCAAACATACAATAATAATTCTGAATGAATAAATTACAAAATAGATGGATCTTCACGGACAAAATCAATGTCATATCAAGAGGCCGCGGAAAGGTTTTGAAAATGGAGGGCTGACCACATTTTAATTGTTTTTGTT
>JBAMJV010012140.1:0-10042 GCA_037951105.1 Echinarachnius parma
CAACATCATGTCATGAGATGATGTTGGGCCATTGTCGGAAAATGACGTTATGCCAATATATCACAAAAATGACGTCGTGACGATGTTGGGCTGGCGGACATTTTAACCTCGAGCCAACGGCGATATGCCGACATCCGGCAACCAACTTCCGACATCGGCCCGACGTCAGGTGGCTAGCTGGGTACTAGCCTAGTTCAAAATGGCGACCCGCTGTGTAGCATCCCCACGCTTGATGACCTTTAACAAAAGAATCATGGGGCAGGTTTAATTTTTTTTCGAATTTTCCTTTCGTTAAAAATAATATACGATTGAAGTGTTCAGAGGTTAAATTGTCCACTGGAAAGTCGTAACCGTGTACAAAGTCAGTGCGATGAGATACAGTAGTGAATATCTCTTTGCATTTTTGTTCATTTCTCGGCCATATTATAACGTTAATTTAACTCGACATGTTCACACATTACCCAGTGGACATATCAGATAAAAACACCGATATACATTGTATCAACCGTTCATCACTGTTTGCACATGTCAACAAAGAATAATAGATCCCTATCATCCCTTCAAATCAATCTTCAATGTGTGTAAATAATCTGTTTGATTTTCTTATAATTTACAATAATCCATATTCTTTCAGCTAGCCAAGCAGGGCTTTTCCAACGTGTGCGCTCTCGACCCGTCTCAGGGCAGTCTCGATGTCTGCACGAAGAAAGGATGCTACAAGGAATACATCAACAATCTTGTAGGGCCCGAGAAAATACCAGTGGAAGACGGTAAGATAATCGAATGATTTGAAAGTGATAATCTCTTTAATGTTAAGGCTAAAGGGAGAAGCCCACTTCATTGGCGCATATAGATATGCTGATATTAATGGGCCGAACTCTCATCAGTGGCTCAACTTTAGTCTGGGCTAAAAAGACAGAAACTACCAGTAAACTGTTAAACCATTTGGCGATCGGCGTGACTCTTCGGTCTTTTCAAAACAAGAATCAAACGCAAATTATGATACAGACGCACTGCGATCTTCATTCCTGTTTATAATATCACCGGGCTGTGTAATTGTATCATTTTTATTGTGAGCATTGATAGTTCTTTATTCCTGATCGGCGTTCTGCCTCTGGTTCATCGTTCTTCGAGTTTGTCTTCGTCTTTATGTTCAACGTACATTGTGAATGCACTACCGCTGCACTACACTAACCATCCATTCCATGGAATTGATAATGATATTTCCATTATCATTGCCTTGGCATTGCACTTACAGAAGTAAAATTATTAAAACAATATATAAATAATTAAAAAATATATACAAATCTGACTATACTATATGGCATATATTATTACAATAATTAAAACAATTAAAAAAATAAAATCATGCGTGTGGGCATGGCCTGGGCCTAGCCATGCGTCGGTAATTTTAGCCATGCGTCCGGTAATTTTACCGGACGCATGACTGGGAAAAGTTTGATTTTCACATTTGTTTGCACCCATTTTATAAAACAAATGTTGCACAGGTATATTTCATGGATCGGTAATAATTGGATGCACTCTTTTAATATACGTCAACATTGCTTAATATTGAATCTGTTTTTATTTGTATCATTAAGATACCTTTGACGTAGCCGTATCAAGTGGGACGTTCTTACCCGGTCACTGCGATGGAACGTCCCTGAAGGAAGTCGCACGAGTAGTCAAACCAGGTGAGAGGTTATTCCTGAGCCAATGGTGGTGATTCAAATATGATATGACAGTTTTACACATAATTTGATGATGAAGATAATGATGATGATGATGATGACGGACAAAAAGAAGAAGAAGAAGAAGAAGAAGAAGGAGAATAAATAAAATTCGAATTTTTAATTATTATTATTAATACTATAATAATTATTATAATTTTCGTTATTATTGTTTTACTATTATCATTATTATAATTGTTATTATTATTATTATCATTATTATTGTTATTATTATTATTATTATAATTATCACTATTATTATTATTGTTATTATTATTGTTTCTTTGATTATTGCTATCTTTATTCTAACAGTTGTTATAGTTATGTATACAATTATCATTATAATTATTATTATTATTATGATTGTTATTATTATAATTATCATTATCATTATTTAGGTGGTGTTGTCGTGATTGCAACAAGGAGAACGTCTTTCGACGATGTCGACCCTAACTTCAACTTCCGACAGGTATCCGATGAGCTGGTTGCCGCCAAGAAATGCTCCTTGGTGCAAGAGGAGATTCAATACCACGTACAAACACCGGGCGTCTTACTCATATATACTGTTTGTTGAGAACCATTATTGTAGTGAAATAAAAACAATTATTTTTAGCTTTGCCATGAATATAATTCCATATTTGTATAGTTACTTAGAGCGGGGTTTAAATAATGAATGTGATTTTATAATAAAGAATTGTTTTCTTATTATAACTATTACCTTACTCTACGCTGTCGGCCTTCAGACGTTACGTCACCAATCCTCCTAATTGAGTTCTCCAATTAGTGAAGTTCAAGACGAGTGATTGCGTATTGCATTTGCTCTTCAGCAATAGCACTAATCCACTTCTGCTGTTTTCTAACCATGTGTACATATACATGGGGACCCGGCCCTCAAGGGAGAAGAAAGTGCAGGTCGTGTGCAAAATGATTGTGAAACGGGGTAATGATATAATTGTTACAGATTATGATCAATCATATTAGGCGCTATACTATTGTTATTATTATTCAAGGTTTGAGGTTGAAGGTGCCACGATCAACATTGACACCCGATTCACAAAAAGCACACAGTAAGCCACCGTAAAAAAAAGAAAGGCACACGGTAAAATACTGAAGGGATGACATCTTCTGTAATCTGATGGACACGGTGGGATAATCTCTACAGTGATCCTATCCCTAACCCTAACCCTAACCCTAACCCCTCAGACGGTACTTTACTGAGTACCTCGTCACCCATGTGATAGGTGACAACATCTAAACAATATATTACCGTGTACTTTTTTTGTCATCCCTTGAGTATTTTACCGTGTGCCTTCTGTGTAATAGGTGCATCTCTCTCTACGTAAATTATATATATTTGAATGGGACATTACAAACCGTGGTATACTTTAATTAATACATATCAACTGTCAGTGCTAATTTGTTTTTAGAAATAGTTATTGGAACGATATCATCTTAATAGTTTTATACTGCCATATCTTTTTTTGGTTTTATCTCGACAGGACAAAGAGAAATCATTTTTTATTTGTAATAAGTATAGCTGTTACGGAAAAATATAAGTAGAATGATATATTTCGTGTTTTTTAACAATGACTTTGTATTTGTCATCTAACGTAGATCTACAAATGTTTACCTATATAAATATATGTATCAGATTATTCTAACAATGGAATCTATTTTCCCCCTACAGTAAAATGTATTTACTGTATATTTTTTTAAAAACAAAATTGATACAACTCTTTCTTATTATACATTTCACTGATGCCATTAATATGACCAGACATTTTATTAAAGCATTAATTGTATAACTTGACGTCACGATCTGAAATTATATGGTTAGTACTATTTTATAGATGTGCAACTTGTAGATGAATATAAAATACATATATTCTTAAATGATGAAGAAAATGTATATTGCTTTCTGTTTTGAAAATTGTGTTGTTAATTTGCTTGAGTATACGGTATACAATCAGTTTTGTCCCTTCAGACTTATTAGAGAAATATATTAATTTTGAATCACATTTGGATATTATTGTAATCATCAATCAATCAATCAATCAACCAATCAACCAATCAACCAACCAACCAACCAACCAACCAACCAACCAACCAACCAACCAACCAACCAACCAACCAACCTAGGATACATTTTGTATACTGTAGGAGAAAATCTATTCAATATAGACTTAAAACAATCTAGGGTTAGAGTTTGGGTCTTTGCATTCCTGTCCATGATACCGTCCACTGATCTGACGTAAGGTTGTCCAATCGATATGGAAACAGTATCTGAACTGAAAACGACTCCAATTTGATGATTATCTTTTGCAAAGGGATCCATACTCGTGTATTAAATTAACGAGCACATTAATTTTTTTCGACGCCCGTGATAATTTTTCTTTTTATCCGGAGGCTTAGCGCGTGGAAGCGCGAAGGCACGTGCCCTGTATGATTTTATAAAAAACAAAACAAATTAAAAACATAAAGAATAGGTGTTCTGGTCTAGTGGTCCGAGCTCTGCTCTTCCCACAAATCGGCCAGGGTTCGAATCTTAGCCGTGTCTATTGGAAGGTGACGATAAAGGCCGGTCCCAGGCGTAAATAATCATAATTGCATGAACGCGTCTGCAAAAACCAAATAACGAACCAACATAATGGGAACATTCTTAACAATAATAAAGAAATACACAGAGTTTGCTCCCAATAATGTGCGTGCCTCCCATTAGTCCCACCACGCTACGCACCTGTTTTATTACTTGTTTGTGTGTTTTTTTTTTCTTTTTTTCCCGAAATCTAGATATATATACAAAATAATAAAAAAAAACACTCGTACATCTAAAGTACATTTCAAATGATAAGAAAGTAAGTAAATATGTAAAGTATAGACAAACAGTTGGAAAGCCCATTTCAGAACCAATTTCAAAATGATGTTCCTGTTCTTCCATGGGGTCCGTTAAAAGAACATAGTACTCTGTCGAGTATTATTGAATCATACGACTTTAATATCTTTAAACAAAATTGTCGGTTTCATATACCAATATAAATATAAACCTACACGTTCTATACATTTTAAATAAATGAAGAATGTGAAATACCCTGCATGATTCCTCGATTATTGCGTTTCGAATTACTTTCGTGCTACCCAAGCTAGCCAGGCCAAGCAAGGCTCGGTGAAATGGCTCCGTCGACCCCTGTATGAACCCGGTCTAGATCGGTAATTTCGCGCATGCGCAGATTGTAACTACGAACTGGCTTATAAATACGGTCGCGTCGTCGTGCACTAGCACTGCTGAACCAATGATCGCGTATTTTCTCTGCATACAAGTCGCTCAATGCCTATAGTTCATTGCATGTTTTGGCTATCTATCGCTGGTAGTATTGTAACAGGTCGGGTTTCGGGTTGAATTAAATTTTGTTCACTCTGTATAAATTATATAATACAGATTCAACATGTCGAAGTCATCGATATATACACACTGGATACAGCACGCTGAACAATGCCGAATGAGCGACGTTGAAGCCGCCGCAAGTATCTAAAAGTCCACCTAAGTGACCAAATACAAAAGGTGCTTCTATTCATTTCCGTAAATCGATTCACTCGAGCGAGCATGGTCTTTGTATTTGGAGTACTTTTGGAGTACTTTTTCACACTGTCGCTGGCTTAATGATGAGGGCGCTGTTGCTATAATCCAGTATTTTTATATCGATGGTCGAAGTTGGATATGATTTCGGAGGCGTTGAGGACTGGCAGGGAACAGACCCCCGATGAGCTGAGGACGTTCTACGATAACTGGGCGAAGCAAGGAGACTTCGAAAAGGTACATAGGGTGATTCAAAATATTTTAATATTTAATATATAGCATGTATAGAGCGCCATATTTTGTATTCACGCACAATTATCTTGCGCATTATCTCAACTCCAAGGGGAGCAGACTAGCCCCCATATAAATCACACCCCTCACACCTCATCCCTTACCTTAGACCCCGTAAATATTGATATATTATTCTCAATTATTGATATATTATTCTCAATTAATTCAGTTTTATTATTTTATTTTGTGTAAACGTATGATAAATTAGGAAAATTATGGAAGTTTGATGCTTGAAATCGTTGGGACAAATATATTTTGGCTAATTAAGTATTACAAATATATGGAGAACTCCAAAAAACAAAAACAACAAAAATAATAAACATGACAAACGCGAAATGAAAATGAAATTGATATACAGTCAAACCTGCTTGTAGTGGCCAACTGTCTATATCAATCATTCTGCCTTGTATACGTGGCCACCAAAATGTTCCCACAAAATAGTGATTAGGAGCCTGTCTATAGCGGTCACCTTTCTTCGATGGACACTCTTCTTTTTTCTGTCGGTGGTCAATAACCCCGTATTAAGCGCTATATAAATGCAAGCTATTATTATCAGTATTATTATATATTATTACTATAATACACAGGTTTGACTTTAGCCATACTACCAGTGTACATGTTATATATTTTGTATATTTTGATCTCAAAATATCATAGTCACACCTACGTGGGAAAAAACAGCTGTTTATCACAAACTCTGAATCTGGTAGAATACTGTATCAATTTTAATGATATTATATCAAACCTAAGGACTATACTTTTTTATAAAATATTCATAATCAACATGGAAATAACAAATTGCGCACCGAATATATGCATGCAGTGATGGTGTAGGTATTATAATACAAATCGATATAATTTAGACTACTACCCCCTGGACAACCACCCCCGGACGATTACCCCCCGGACAACTACCCCCCTAGGACAATTACCCCCCGGACAACTACCACCCGGACAATTACCCCCCTAGGACAATTACCCCCAAAGACAATTACCCCCAAGACAACTTCCCCCGAAGACAATACCCCCCAAGACAATTACCCCCCAAGACAATTACCCCCCAAGACAACTACCCCCCAAGACAACTACCCCCAAGACACTACCCACCGGACAATTACCCCCCGGACAACTACCCCCGGACAACTACCCCCGGACAACTATCCCCCCGGACAATTACCCCCCGGACAACTATCCCCCGGACAATTACCCCCGGACAACTACCCCCCGGACAATTACCCCCAAGACAACTACCCCCCAAGACAACTACCCCCAAGACACTACCCACCGGACAATTACCCCCCGGACAACTACCCCCGGACAACTACCCCCCGGACAACTATCCCCCCGGACAATTACCCCCCGGACAACTATCCCCCGGACAATTACCCCCCGGACAACTACCCCCCGGACAATTACCCCCAAGACAACTACCCCCCAAGACAACTTCCCCCCAAGACAATTACCCCCCAAGACAATTACCCCCCAAGACAACTACCCCCAAGACAACTACCCCCAAGACACTACCCACCGGACAATTACCCCCCGGACAACTACCCCCGGACAACTACCCCACGGACAACTATCCCCCCGGACAATTACCCCCCGGACAACTATCCCCCGGACAATTACCCCCCGGACAACTACCCCCCGGACAATTACCCCCTGGACAACTACCCCCCGGACAACTACCCCCCGGAATATTACCCCCAAGACAACTACCCCCCGGATGATTACCCCCCGGAATATTACCCCCGGACAACTACCCCCCCGGAATATTACCCCCCCCCCCCCCAAGACAATTCCCCCCCCCTCCCCCCAAAGACAATTACCCCCCAAGACAACCACCCCAAGACAAAATATTGTGATCGCTCAGGCCGGTAGCCTGGATTTTTCAAGGCGGTGGGTTTGGGCTTTGGGGTGCGTATATTAAAAAACGAGACCAAGACAACTTCGTGTGTGCGTGTGTGTGTGTGTGTGTGTGGGGAGTGGGGTGTGGGGGTGGTGGGTAAGTGGGTGTGGGGGGGGGGGGGGGTGGGGGTCCGTCGCTGATTTAGACCACTGTTTTAGTTTTTGTAAGCAGGGAGTTGGGGTCGTCAAATGTCAAATGGGCCGATCGCTGCCCGGAGGACCGAGAATGATAAAAAGTGGACCTTTCTGAATGGGGGAGGGTGGGGGGGGGGGGGGGGGGGGGTGTACGCACCCAACGCACCCCCATGGTACGGGACTGCCAATACACGAATATACTGCAGACATATAATACTGCGATATCGCAATCCGAAATGTAGGTAAAAACATAGTCACGGCATCCGGTGCATTGTGACCTAGGCGTATCACATGTTTTTATATGTTTTTCGGTCAATTTCGTAAGCTTTTCATTCAATAAGCGTGTCATTCAATTTCACGATATTGAGCTCGAAGGCTTGTAATATTGGTTCAAAATTGCATTATGTTCATACGATTTAGCTCTTCAATCAAGTGATTTACCACTTTTAGCATTCAATTAAAAAAAAACACGCTATTTGCATTTATTTGTGTTTGCAAAATCAAATTGATATTATCATATGTTCGATTCCCAGTTTTCCCACGACCTAGTTAACGGTAACCGCAACCGCATACACCGCGCGTTCGCGCGATTTCCAGGAATGAGTTATATTTATCCGCCATTGTGGCATAATGTATGTTTTTATTCAATAAAGCTCAGTTGCAAGTTATACTCAGAATGAAGTATAGACGTGAGTTTTAATTTCTCTCCTGATCGACATTATATACAAGTACATAAAATTTGCGCCAACGGATTTCCGGAGGTTGTTTTACGTAATCACGAATTTACTCGAAATCGAAATACGTTTTAAATCGAATGCAAACAAAATGTTTCCGAATAATCAAATAATGAATTATAATGCTAAAACGATTTTGAACTGCTAAATACAACTGCGGTAAACAAAATGGATGCGCTTCGTTATTCCGAAGGTTCATTATTCCGAAGGTTCGTTATTCCGAACACGCAAATTTCGTATACCTGAGGGTTCATTAATCCTAAAATGAAATAGGGTTCGTTAATCCGAACATTTGTTGCATTATTCCGAAGGTTCGCTATTCCTAAAATGAAATTGGGTTCGTTAATCAGAAAATGAAATTTGGGTGTGTTATAATGCTATAATTTCATATAAAGAGATAAAATAAAGTTAAATGTTTAATTGGTCTGGACAAGGGAGGGAAAGGGGGAGGGGTATGCTTAATGCAGGCTGTAAATTAAATAAACAAAACACAAATTATAGTATTATAACAAACCCGATTTAACTTTTCGGGATTAACGAACCTATTTTATTTTCGGACTTATGAACCTTCGGATAAACGAACCTTTGGAATAACGAACCCCATTTCGTTTTAGGAATAGCGAACCTTCGAATAACGAACCCTCGGAATAACGAAACCTTTGGAATAACTTAACCTTCAGAATAACGAAACCCCCTTCCGGAAATAACGGACTGTAACACAACAAAATTGGCCAAATTGAATGCACCCGGGTGTGACGGGGGAGGGGGGGGGGGGGAGGGGACATGCCTCCCCCCCATACATTTGAAAGTGGAGGTGATTGTCACTCCCACTTTTTTAATATGCATACATTATATATGTTTGATTACCTGATTACATAGCTTGAACTACGTATCATATAATATTACTGTCTAGGATATGCACCAATCGCTCCCACTACCAGTTGTGCCCCCCCCCCCCCCCCACCCCATCCGTTGACCCTCGCTACGCCACTGGTCTTAAGGGAAAGATGTCTTGGGCTAATTGTCTTGGAGTTTAATTGTCCAGGGGGTAATTGTCCAGGGGGTAAAACCGTCCTGGGGGTAATTATCCGGGAGGTAATTGTAATTGGGGGGTAATATCCGGGGGGTAGTTGTCCGGGGGTAATCGTCCAGGGGAATCATCCGGGGGGTAGTTTGTCTTGGGGGGTAATATTCCGGGGGGTAGTTGTCCGGGGGGTAGTTGTCCGGGGGGTAATTGTCCGGGGGGTAGTTGTCCGGGGGGTAGTTGTCCGGGGGGTAGTAGTCCGGGGGGGTAAATTGTCCGGGGGGTAGTAGTCTTGGGGTAGTTGTCTTGGGGGGGTAATTGTCTTGGAGGGGTAATTGTCTTGGGGGGTAATTGTCTTGGGGGGTAATTGTCTTGGGGGGTAGTTGTCTTGGGGGGTAATTGTCTTTGGGGGTAATTGTCTTAGGGGGGTAATTGTCGCGGGTGGTAGTTGTCCGGGGGGTAATTGTCCTAGGGGGGTAGTTGTCCGGGGTAATCGTCCGGGGGGTGGTTGTCCAGGGGGTAGTAGTCCGGACACGGTAGGATATACCATGTATATTCAGTAGCGTATATAACGTGGTCGGACCGATTGTGGTGTGTGTGGGGGTGGGGGAGGGGTGAATTCATTAGTGTAGGGCATTATTCTAAG
>JBAMJV010012141.1:0-53220 GCA_037951105.1 Echinarachnius parma
AGTTAAATTTTGCACCATTAGTCGATATGACAACATATCAAGGGGCCAAAGTTATTATGAATACCACGTCGTCATTTTCTCGAAGGGCAACATATTTTTATAAACGCAAAACATGAGCACGCATTTTAAAAGATATATTAACGATAAAAATTATGCAAAACTTATCTAAAACATCTTCATTATTCTTTTAAAATAAGCGAACAAAGTTAGGACAAATGCACTTCCAGAAAATTATGGCTAAAACATCGTATTTAAGAACGCAAAATACATTCACGCACATTCAAAAATATTTAGAATAAAACAGAATTGTTGACAAATCCCGATTTGAAAATCAACTTATTCCGCAGATATCGGAAATATTTTGACATTGTTATGGCCCCGTTTTCCACTTTAAAAAAACTGCGGAAGAAACGGGAATACGTGTATTATTCAAACGGGAATATAACTTTCCAAAACACTTGTTTTTTTTTACCGGGTTCCTCAAGTTTACCTCCCAACCCGGACCCGGCCCGAACCCGGCAAAGAGCCAACATCCAGCAGTTTCAACCCGGTAACCCGGCCCGGATCCCAGGCTTAGGCGCTATATACACATAATAATTTTGTGTGAAATATTGAATAACTGATTGTAAAATTTGAAAGAGCATAATATTTTAATGGTAGAATAAACTTTATTTGATACAAATCGGTTCAGAAACGGATGAAATATTCATGAACGTAACCATTTGGAATTTTTTTTTTTATTTAGGTTGTTTGAGTATGGAGAGTATATTTGATTATAATTAATACAAAAAAAGGATGTAAGAAAGTTACACAATTAGAACATTATTAACTTTATTTCAATAGAAAACAGAGATAAAAAAACACGACCTATTTTCTAACAAAATGAACTGAGCTGCATTGCATGACTGCAAAAACTAACACATGATGCTGGTGTACTTATTGCTTATTCCAAAGAATACAATACTAATCCCCTCAACCATGCCCTGAAGCCATATAGGGAACCTTGAATGGCCTTATCTACTAAGAGGATTATAAAACTCCCTCAGCCAGTGATTAGGTACTAGACTGAGTGCGAATTCGATGTGCTGATTTCTAATGGGGTGTTCACGTCATGACCATATTGTAATTATTGAAGGCCCGGTTACATACCGGATAGTGTGAACGGATGCCCGACGTATAGAAACATTTCCAATCCGGTTGCCCCCGTATGCGCTTCTTGTCCGTTCCTTGTCGGGCGATGTTCATTGTTCTATCTGGTGGATTTGTTCGTGCATGAGGCAACGGAGACGACGTTCACCACCTGCTAATTTGATTTCGCAACATTTTCTATTCGTCGGGCATCCGTTTACGCTATCCGGTGATATGTGACCGGGCCTTAAGAAGTGATGTTGCGAAACAAAGATATTAGCCTAAACATATGAAAGTATCTGGAGCAGACAGGGATGATTTAGCATTGCAGTAATAACAGGAAGCTGTATTTTCATCGATGTCAGTGGAGAATAATGTTACCATGGCAACTCAAAGTCGATCCAAGTTTTGGAAAAGTCAAGCGGCACATTCATATATTAGCTACGTGCATTATGGACGTCCCTCCAAAATCATGAAAATGATATTGCTGACAATGCGATTTGGGCTAATTGTCAGTTATATTAATCCTCTGCGTGCTATGGTCGACTCGTATAGGAATAATAATAATAATAAAAGCTTGCATAGCGCTTAATACAGGGTTTCTAAGCGCAAGTATTATTACCCATGGTCATCAGGTACATTTCAAACCAACACTGTGATATTGCGTACTGTTTCAACTCCCCGGGGAGCCTTCTAGCCATATGCTGCCAATGGCGCGAAGGCTAATTGACACCCGACCATGGTACTCATTCATACAACTGAGTGGAGAGCAGCAATTGTGGATTAGTTGTCATAGAATACTCATTGAATCATATCCTAAAAGCACACAACTTTGTAATTAATCTTATACAAAATGTACTTCTTACCAAGTTTCTAGCTATACTGTAGATGAACAAAATTTGTTTAAACACTTTAGGCATGTAATCAATTGCAATTTACTTTGGTACTCTGTAATGTGGAGGGTTAACCCTGCAAATAATACTAATATAAACATTTATATAGCATAGCTACTTACTCTACGTGGACGTGGTGTGGCAAGATCGGTAGAGCGCGCGCTTTCTGATCTCGAGATCCCGAGTTCGAACCCTGCCCACTCCGTTTGTCCTTCAGCAAGACAATTAATCGACATTGCTGCTCTCTACCCAGGAGTATAAATGGGTACTTGGTCGGGTGTTAATTAGCCTTCAGCGCCCGTTGGGCAGCTGGGCTAGTATGCTCCCCAGGGAGTTGAGACGGTGCGCAAGATAATTGTGCAGTTTTGACCTGTACCGGATGACCAAGGGTAATAATAATGCGCTTAGAAACATTGTAGTAAGCGCTATACAAATGTAATATATTATTATTATTATTATTATTATTATTATAACTCGTGGTCATCGGCTACATTTCAAACCCACACAGTAATATTGCGTACTTTCCCAACTCCCCGGTGAGCATACAAGCCATATGGCGAAGCTTACTGGAGCCACATGCAAACTTCTATATTTGTTTGAAGCAACGTCTACAGTTTGTACTAGATGTCATGTTAATATTATTTCAAATATGTTTGTATTAAATATCTTATGGCCCGGTCGCGTATATTTTTTTTTACACCACTGTTCGACCATACGCGCTCAAAGCGCGCTGGTAAGCCAAGACTGGCGCCTGCTGTATGCGACAATCGCCTGCTGTGTGCGATACAATTTCTATGCATCAAAATCCTAGCCATTTTCTCAATACAATCGTAGTTTCACACACCATGTTGACTGTGAGTGCATTGTATCTACGCCTAGATGAATATTCCTAGTCTCATCGTCGTGGTCGTAGTCCGCATCGAGATCCCTCGCCCTTGGACTTGTCTTCGCTAGATCGATATCGCAGAGTCGCAGAGTCTGATGCATATAAATTTATGGCATACAGCAGGCTCTAGTCTTAGCTTACCAGCGCGTTTTGGGCCCGTTTTGAGCGCGTATGGTCGAACAGTGGTGTAAAAAAAAAATATACGCGGCCCGGTCAGATATCAACGGATATCGGAAACGTATGCCCAACGAATAGACAATTTGCGAAATTAAATTATCCGGTGATGAAAGTCGTCTCCATTGCTTCATGTACAAAACATAGAACAACGTACATCACCGGACAAGGAACGGACAAGAAACGTATAGAACGGATGGAAAATGTAGCTCTCCGTTTGACATCCGTTTGCGCAATCCGTTGATATGTGACCGGGCTATTATGAAGCAGTTTGGCAGTTGACCAGCTCATTTGACCGGTTTAACCCAGTTAAAAAACCTGGGGGTGTTTCACAAAGATCCTAAGTTGATCTTAACTCTAAGTTGGACCTAACTATTATGAAAAGCCATTTGTAGCCTTGGAAGACAATATATTAATGAGGCAATAAACAAGAATGTTAAGCTTCTGATAAATGTTGCATCAAGAACATGAACTATCCTTGATAAAAGAAAATATTAATGATTTGAATCAACATTTTATGCCTTTGAAAAAGGACTTTTACAGCAATTTTCCAAAGAAACTAGTGGCTTTCCATACTTTTTAAGTCAAACTTAGAGTTCGGTTCAATTCAGGATCTTTGTGAAACACACCCATACTTTATAGAATCCCTTGAAGTAAACCTTCACCTATGTTGCAATTTTGAGGTGCTCATGCCAAGAATCGCACCGAATCGCAGCCGTTCTGTTATTGTTGTGACCCAAGCCTTTCCTGCCCGAATATAGCGGAAGCCCAGACTTCGTCACACCGCAATCCCCCGGGAACTTCGCTCGTCGAAATGCCAGCGATTTTCCTTCTTCATCATAGCAAAAATTAATATGCAGTCATGTAGCTACGGGGGGGGGGGGGGGGGCACGGGGGGGGGAGGCCTGTGCCCCCCAATAATTTTGAAAAAACAATAGAAAACATAAGGGGCCATTTTTTGAAAAAACAAAGAAATACTTAAGGTGTGCCCCCCAATAATTTGCGTGCCCCCCCCCCCCCCCCAATCAGTCCGACCACGCTACGCCACTGACTGTAGTAGTACCTAACTTACGATGGGTTTTATTTTTCGACGGTATAGTGCAAGGGTTAATTATTCACTTGATGGAGGCTAATGTATTAGCCGAAAACTTCTTATGGGAACATTAAAGAAATAATCAAAACTAAAACGTGTTCAATATTTTGAGGAAAGCGGTAATCCAAAACAAAAGAAGGCATGTTCATTCTGTTAAAGTACAAGGTTCTTAAAACAACCCCAAAATGCTTAAAGGAACTAAAGAATACAACGTACTTTGGCACTTTAATATTCCATAGTTGATGACTTGTAAAATAGGTCTCCTGAAAAAAACTCCATGAAAATAAACACAGTAGTGATTTCAGATTTTCTGATGCCAAATCTCACTTAGCAGCCAGTTTACGCCCCACATTTAGGGTCCAGAATCGGCAGCGTGATTGACATGTGATTGACAATTCATTGGCTTACGTCATCTACAGAATTTAGTTCATTAGTCCGTTCTTTAGATGACGTCACATTTTGGCGATTTAAAAGGGGCGTTCCCAGAACAATTAGATATTTACTAACTACCCCAAAATTGATTGATTTCATGGGAAATGACTGCCAAATTCTTTTTCTTGAGGAAAAATTACATATAGAGAGCCTAATTGTGAAAATTAGGCCATCTAGACGCTGTAGTTCCTTTAAGATGATGAGGGAAAATAAAATCCACAATAATAGCAAGCACGCACGTAACCATGTTTACTGTAAACATCTATTAAAATTGTGTTGTAATGCACAATAATAGTAGGCACTTTAACCCACCCACTTTTAGGCAAGAGTGAAGCAATTCAAAATTATGTAACATGATGAGGGTAAACTTTATCAAAAATTATAGACAGTATGTTCAATGTATATCCGATCAATAATAAAACTAGAGTTTGCAAAACATAAATCATCTGATCACATGTACATTACAAAAAAAATACAGACTCATAACATAATCGCGTGTAACTGTTTTCTACATCCCTTTGTTTGATTCAGCGGGACAACAAGAGACGTTTCATTACGAGGCAGGAGGCAGAGCTGCAGAGACAAAGATACCAACAATGACAGGTAAAGCACAACAACAATAACAATAACATTACCAGAACACCCCCCCCCCCCCCCCCCCCCAACCAACTCACCCTCGCTGACAAAATAATTGTGACTATAGCAAAATCCACCACTTGTCGGTAATTAAGTGTTGTAGTTATGGGCTTCCAAAGTGGAAAATTGGTCCCAGGGGCGAAATTAACATTTTGACCTATAGCAACTAGATTTGCTGTTGATAATGAAAAATAAATCAACTTGAAATATTAATCCATCGCAAAGTTATTTACGATTTTGTAAAACAGTTCTGCATGGTTGTCATATTTGTAACGTTGATACCTCAGTTTCAACTTAACGCATTATGAGATGTAAACATTATTATATCTCTGCCAAATATTATATAAATTAATTGAATTAGGTATCGAATTAAAGCTGATGAATCACCCTTTCAAATGGTAAATACATCTATAAAATGATTTGTGCCAAGAAGTGGTGGTTGTTGATTATGCCCAAATGCCCTTGGGGGTGGGGCGCATCCAATACCGTGGTGACCATATAACCTACCGATATTACGATCCGATGAACAACTTGGTATCCGAACTAAAGCAAGACATGCTTCCCTAAGGCACGTAGTATAGTTTAGATGCTTAATAATTATTTTGTTGGATCGCATCGGATCGTGTTGTGTTTAATTACATGTTTATATGTATAGAATGTATATATTATACATGTTCTGTTTGAATATGTTATCAATATGTTATCAAAGAATCTGAGACCACATTTTGTGTTTTTAAATCACTGATGACAATATATCTATCTATCAGGCCATATAGTTCATCCAGACGTTGAACAAAGCCCTTCTCATGCCATTTCCATTCTCTTCTATCTCTATCTATCCTGGGCCACGCGTCCATTCCCATGTATGATGTTAGTTCATATCTCCATTTTTCTTTTGCCATCCTCTTCTTCTCTTTCCCTTCCTTGGTTGCCATTCTGTTAAACGATATGTCCATATAATGTCATGAAGTCTTGCTACATGTCCAGCCCATCTCCAGTTTGATTCTCTTACTTTCTCCATAATGTCTTTAACCTGATGACAATAAACATGATCAAATCAATCTTAGTCTGAATCTGGATAATAACCGATTTAATTCGACATTCTTGCCTCTCATTTTCACCCATTGTAGTTGCACCTCGACAGACGGTTTATCCCAAGGCAGATGTCAAACCAGTGACGAAGCTTCCCAGTGGGCCTGTTAAAGGTAATACCCTATAGGTGGAAGCCTTTATGTGAACGATCTTCTCAATGCCCATGAGCCGTTTGGAAGGAATGCTGCCCAGGGAGTAGAGATGGTGCACACAATGTGTGCTGGTTTACATTGTATCCTATGACCGGGGTAATGATATCGTTGTAAAGCACTTGGAGATAATTATCAATCATATTAGGCGCTATATAAAACGAATTGTATTATTATTACACCAGCAAGACCGAACCCAAAACCGACACCTGGGTGGTGTGCAACAAAGATCCTATTTAAAGCCGAACTTAAATACTAAGTTTAGCTTTAAATTATGGAAAGCCATTAGCAATCTATTAGTTAAGTAAATATAAGTTTAATGTTAACATTATTTTTTTTTTACAACACATCAGCTTCGGTCTAAAGGCTATTATATTTTATGTTATCAAGGAGATTGTATAATGTAACTTAATTCTCAAGTCTCATATTATGTGTATGTTTGCTCTTTATGATCTTTTTTTATTCCAAATAACTATCCACATTTCCTCTCAAATCTTTTCACCCACCAGTGACATCGAACCCGGCGCCACAGGAAACCCCGGCTGTAGGAGAAGTCTTTTCATTCGGAGGTAGGTCCAATCTAAAACTTGCGTACTATTTATTTGTTTTATTGATTCATTTATTTATCTATTTATATACTTATATATAATTATATACTTTTAACATGTTAAAGCGATCTAGTTACGTTGTCCAAATCCGCAAAATCTAATTAGTATACGCCGATCCCTCATACCTTGTTGTATTGGTATAGATAGACAGCTAGAAGCATGGGACAGGTTTTGCCCTTTTTTTTGCCTTTTCTGAACGGATTTTGACATAAACTATGACCAGATGACTTGTTTGTATAATAGTTTATTTAATCATTTTCCCTTTGATTAAATATCCCCCCATTTGTCCTCTCTGAGAGTTAAATCGTCGTCGGGAGCGCTCTTTCTCAATGTGTTCATACCATGCTGCATATTCGCCGCCCTGGCACTGACTCTGTACGGAGGGATGCGCGGCACACAGGAGCATACAACAATAAATTACATTGTTTATTCTATTTATGTTAATCAAGTGGAATTAATAATTTCCTAAAATTAAATGTGTTATATTTGTTCCTCGTCGACAGTAAAATCGTCGTCAGGAGCTCTCTTTCGTCAATGTGTTCATACTGTGTCGTCTGTTCGCCGCCCTGGCGCTGACTCTGTATGCAGGATATGCCCGGCACACATGATCATCAAGCAATTATTATTAAAATTAATACATTTGTGTTAATCTAGTTTACTTAATAATTTCCTTTGATTGAATTTCCCCCCTTTGTCCTCTCTGACAGTTAAATCGTCGTCGGGAGCGCTCTTTCTCAATGTGTTCATACCATGCTGCATATTCGCCGCCCTGGTACTGACTATGTACGGAGGGGTGCGCGGCACCCAATACATCTATGGCAGCCTCAAGTCGGAGATAAAGACACGAAGGTCACGGCGTCAAGGTCACCAGACTCGAACCTGCGGCGTGCTGAAGAGCAGAGATGTCAAGGATAGCCACGCTGTCGTCATGGATATGGAGACTAATGATTAGCACGTGTAGTGTGGTGCTCTATAGGACAACTATCATCCTGTGTATCTATCCTATGTACTTCAATTTGAGTTATACAGGCAGGGAACTATAAAGCCCGGCCATGTGTGCATTTTGCTGTATTCGATTATCCGACAACAAAGTTTGTGTTGTTACAGAAACGATTATCTGAACTCTGAAATCTCTGAACTCTGAAATTTGAATTAATATTATTGCTAATTTTCTTATACACATAATATTCGATAATAATTTCATATTCTTCCCATGTGTATACAGCCATTATGAACTATACACTGTTATTCGCTGTATTTTTAAGATAATATTATTTGACGTTGTTTGTTGTTTTTCTTTTTGATGTCATTTGAATGTAGTTGTATCTTGTGTAACAGGCAAAATAATGTAACATGTAGAAATTGTTTCTTGTGTAAAGTGGATGATCAATCTGATTTAATACTTGATGATGATACTGGTGATTTTATTGAAAATCAATATTACACTCCCTTGGAATTTAGTCGTGTTTTGGAAAACTTTGAACAATGTACTCTTGCCCAATTTAATTGTCGGAGTTTAAAACAAAATTTTGATATATTCACAAACTGTCTTGATGTTTTCAATAAACCATTATCATTAATTGGAGTTTGTGAAACATGGTTAAAAGAAGGAGAAGAACAAGAAATTTGTATTCCTCATTATAGCTTTGTTGGAAATTGTCGCCCAAATAAAAGAGGAGGTGGAGTTGGTTTATATATTAATGATAGCCTAAGATTTTTTAGACGTTTGGATTTAGATATTTTTAGTGATGAAATGGAAAGTGTGTTTATTGAATTACGTAATAATGTGAAAAATGTTATAGTTGCTGTTGTATATCGACCTCCAGGTCAAAATCCGTTAAATTGTTTACTTCATCTTCAAGAATCTTTGAATAAGATAGTGGAAGAAAGAAAGGAATGTATTGTTATGGGCGATGTTAATGTTGATTTTTTGAAAAAGGATGAAAGTATGAATGTAATGGATTTTTTTAATAGCTTTGTTACTCTCTCATTTTTACCATATATTTATAAGCCGACTAGAATAACAAAAGATACTGCATCAACTTTAGATAATATATTTTATAATTATTCTGAAAATGTTTTAAAATGTGGCATAGTTATTACGGATGTGAGTGATCACTTAACACCATTCATTATTTTGAAATCAAATATGTTTGATTCCGAGCCCGATGATGAAATTCCTAAAGTTGATTTGAATGAAGAAAATATAAAACATTTTTGTAATGAGTTGAATAAAGTTAGATGGGAACGACTAAATTTAATTCATGATGTGAATGATAGGTATAATTATTTTTTAAAGTTATATAAAGAGGTTTATGATGAATGTTTTCCTGTTAAATTTGTTAAAAAGAAAAAGAAAGTAGAAAAGCCTTGGGTAACAAAAGAGGTAATACAATTGAGTATACGTAAACACTTGTTATATCGGAAGTACTTAAGAAATTCAATTCCTTTACGTGAACTTTCATGTAAAACATGTAGAAATACCTTGAATAATTTAATTCGGGAAAATAAACGTGCATTCTATGATTCTAAATTTGATAATGTTCGTAATAATGTGAAAGCAACATGGAAACTAATAAACATGATTTTAAATAAGAAAACTTTGAAGCATGGTGTAAATGATATTGAAATTGGTGGTGAAAAAATTATGGATAAACAAAAAATTGTAAATACATTTAATTCTTATTTTAGTAAAATTGGACAAGAATTACAGCAAAGTATCAATACTAACATGTGTAATGATGAGTCAGTTAAATATGATCAATACTTAAAAGGAAATTTCATAAACTCACTGTTTTTATCCCCTGTTACAAATGCAGATATTATTGATGTGGTTATGAATTTTGATGTAAATAAAAGTCCTGGGTATGATGGAGTTCACCCTAAGGTACTGAAACAGTCGATTCATTTAATTGTTACACCTTTATGCAATATTATTAATTTGTCATTTGAAAATGGAATATTCCCTGATGCTCTCAAGATTGCGAAGGTGATTCCAGTTTTTAAAAAAGGCAATAAATCTCTTATGAATAATTATAGACCAATATCCGTTTTATCAGTTTTTAGTAAATTATTTGAAAAGATTTTATGTACTAAATTGACTAGTTTTATATGTAAAAATAACATTTTATATGAGAAACAGTTTGCTTTTAGAAAAGGTTACAGTACTTGCCATGCACTTCTCGATTTTACAGATAAAGTAGCAAATGCTTTTGAAAATAATGAATTTTTAATTGGTGTATTTTTAGACCTCTCTAAAGCGTTTGACTGTATTGATCATGATATTTTAATAAATAAATTATGTTTTTATGGAATAAGAGGAATTCCTCTTCTTTTAATGAAAAGTTATTTATCACACCGAAGGCAATTTGTTAGTATGGGTAAATGTTACTCAGAACATAGTTCTATTTTAACTGGGGTCCCACAAGGTTCAAATCTTGGACCACTCTTGTTTTTATTGTATATTAATGATTTGCCACTTGTCAGTAATATTTTATCTTCTATTTTATTTGCTGACGACACTACCTTGTTTGTATCCGGTAAAGATCCTGAACATGTGAATATTTTATTGAATAGTGAAATTGCAAAAATACATAAATGGTTTCTTGCTAATAAATTGTTGATTAACTTTGATAAAACAAACTATATAATTTTTAAAACTAAAAATAAATATGTGAATGAAGATGTTATTAAGATATGTATTAATGGTAAAGAAATAAAGCCAAGTACACCAAGTAACCTTTTTAGGTATTATTATTGATCAAAACCTAACCTGGAAATACCATATAAATTGTATTTCCAATAAGATCTCTAGAGTAATTGGTGTTTTAAATAGACTTAAACTTATATTGCCATTACGTATACTTGTAAACTTGTATAATACTATGATTTTACCATATTTTAATTACTGTATAATTGTATGGGGCAATTGTGCAATGCATTTGATGCAAAAGATATTTGTATTACAAAAGAGAGCTGTCAGAGTTATAACAAATTCTTTTTATAGAGCACATACAGATAAATTATTTTTTAAATTGAAATTTTTAAAACTTCATGATTTATATGAGATAAGTGTTGCAGCTTTTATGTTCTCTTATGTATATGATAAAATTAAGTTGCCTGATTGTTTTAACGATTACTTTGTTTTGAATAGAAACATAAATGTATATACTACTAGAAATTCACACAAAATGTATATTCCATTCTTTCGTTATAGTTTTTCTAGAACTGTTATTAGATATAGAGGGTCAGTTATTTGGAATAATCTACCAGACTTTTTAAAAGAGTGTCCAACATTACCTAGTTTCAAGCGCAAATTTAAATGTAAACAATTATCAAGTTACAATTTATCTATATAATTTCATACAAAAACTTAATTTTGCCTGTCTGTATATATGTATGTGTGACTTTGTAGTTTGTAAATGTTAGTTGTATTATTGTGAACAACATTTTTATTCTTGTTTTATTTATGATATAATTCATGGTGTTGTAGAAAAAGGGGACCGGCCTAGACAGGCCAATGGCCTTTTCTGGTCCCTCACATCCCTGCAAAACCCATTACCTATATTTGATGTTGTTTGCTATTGTACAATATCTTTTATCATTGCATGTTGTAAATAGTTTGTATATTTATTTAATTGTATTTGATTGTAAAATGTGATTTTATGGATGTGAAATAAACTGAAACTGAAACTGAAACTGAATTATATATTGGCTTGGGCAATGGTTTAAATCGATGTCAGGCAAGCCAACATTTTCTGGCTTTGCGGTGGGTTTCTAAGAAGAAGGTAGTCGGCAGTCTCCAACGTACCGACGATCACAAACCCAAAGCAGATGATGAATAGTTTAGAACCGTTGTAATAACAAAGGAAGGTTTTGCTATTACTTAAGTATACCCCAGTCTGCCAGTATACTTTATAAGGTAGTTATGGTTGAAAGAGCGCCCATGGAGTATAGCTGTCTGCATACTGGTATGTATACAGTGTATGCATGAGAAGCAAGGACGGTCACCGACGTGATACCAGGCTGGAATGCTCACACGGGAGTGGAATGAACATGTTGTGTGGTTGATTTATATGACTTGCGTTTTACGATTTATCCAACGATGATCAGAATAACTGTTGATATTTCAAAGAATAAACGGAACATCATCATAACAAGTTTTGCTACCTGATTGGGTGCGAAGTTAGTTTTCCAAACTAGGATGGATATACTAATTAAATATACTAACAAAGCATGCAAGAATTCATTGAAGAATTTTAGCATAGCTTTTATTCTGGTATAGATGACATTCACAAACGTTGTATGAAAATTGTGTCGTTATGATGAAAAGACCGATAGCAATATCTCGCTGTAGTCGTGGAGACCTTTGCGTGTTTGATGAACGACGAACAAATTGAAGAAAGACATTATAATTAACTATCATTTTGTCAAGAAATGTAAAAAAGACGTGACTGTTTAAACTACGTATGGAAAATTTCTCCTTAATTAAAGCATCTCATGTCATAAAATAGTCCTGCTGGCAGAATGACCTGCAGTTGACTCTGTACCCGTTGTTCATCAAAGCTGCTTTCGTGTTGGCAAAGTGAAAGGATCGGATGATGAAGAAGGGGGGGGGGGGGGGGGAGGTTAATAAAAGGTTAGTTCACACATTACTTGCATCATGTCGGCACGTCATATCACC
Organism: Echinarachnius parma; assembly: GCA_037951105.1. Lineage (NCBI taxonomy): Eukaryota > Metazoa > Echinodermata > Echinoidea > Clypeasteroida > Echinarachniidae > Echinarachnius > Echinarachnius parma. The sequence continues at coordinate 12,775 of JBAMJV010012141.1, forward strand.
CACTTCCCTGCCAACTGAGCCAGCCAGCCACTGATCATGTTTCCTATCTGACATTTTATATATTCCTCCTTCCATCCATCCATCCATCCATCCGTCTATCCTTCCATCTATCTTTCTATTCATCCATATATCTTTCCATCCATCCACCCATTCAACCATCAATCCATCTATCTATCTACAAAGCTGTTGGGGACGATGCCTGGATACTTCTAGCAAAAGATTAGTACATGTACATCCATCGCTAACATCATGGCCTGTCGCTCTGTTGGCACGTCATATCACCCACTTCCCTGCCAACCCAGCCAGCCAGCCATGCCACTATACCGTTTCCTGATCTGACTTGGCAGCGGTTAAATGTCACCCCGAATTCAGATCACTCTTGTTGTATGTTGCAAAATTATTAAACCGAGTAGGCCTACGTCATGCAATCTGCTTTCTAGTGGATCAGTCAGATTAGAAATGTATCAAAATTTGCCAAAGATGATTTTGTAATATATTTTGTATAAAACCGGGTTTCGTTATGCGACATTGTATGTTTTATTTTGTTATGGATGTCTGAATAACAACAAGGACATAATTATAGTTTATATAATTCGTTGAACAAGTATTATATACAATGCTATGTAATTGTTATAATCATGTGAATGTTGAACTTTATTGTGTATTAATAAATAATATTTCTCTTTTAATAGTGTAATTGATATTCCAGTAAATGTACGAAATATAAATATTGTTGTTTATGTGAGTGTTTATTAATACATTGAAATATGTGCAAGATGTTATACTATGCAAACACATGTCATGAGGTCCTTTTATCGTGTATTTTTCTTATAATGTATATATTGTTGATCTGCTGATGGTTATCATGGCACGCTAATATATGTTATGGTGGTGTTGTTGTTGTTTTTTTGCTGTTGGTGATGGTGATGACGATGATGACGATGATGATGATGATGATCCCTAGAAGAAAGGAGAAAAGCTGCACGCCTGATACTTTTATTTAGATCATCAACAACAGAATAACCATTGATGCTGCTATCCTTCTGTCATCTAAATGACGTCAAACTCGATATAACCGGGAAGGGAAAAACTTAAAGCCCTCCGCACACAGAGCCGACTCGACCCGATCCAACTGTTTTTCAGTCATTCTAAAGTCAATTTCGCTCAGTCGGTGCCGATTTAACATGTTGAATCGGCTTCGAATGACCTCCGACTGGCTCTTGAATGGCAAAACCGGAGTCCTGAGGCAACGCATACTGAGCAGGTTAGAGTGAAAACCAGTCAGATCGGGTCGAGTCGGCTCTGTGTGCGGAAGGCGTAAGCATCTACCATGTCTACGAAGCACCATCGACACATACAACTCACTGATTCCCCGATCAACCTCCCAAATGGAACCAGTTACCAAGTAAACCAAAGGAAGCCCATGTAATGATGTAGCTAAATTCAAACAGGAACTGGAGAACTGACTTAGATTTTAAACAGTATTGCGACAACAAAATTCGTAAGTGACGACTTGCACACATGCATGCTCCTGCACGTGATAACCTGCCCAGAGGCGATTTTAGAGTATTCAACAGATACAGATACAAATACATATGATGATGATGATGATGATGACGACGGTGATGATGATGATGATGATGATGATGATGATGACGACGGTGGTGTCTTGTCTTGTCTTGTTAATACTGCACAAATCGCCTCCAGATGATGGGCCTTCGTGCCATCAAGGCACTAGATTTCTGCTTTTTCAAGCTGATCCTTAAATGTTGAAGATGCAGCCGCCGTTTTAATGTTTGGCGGCAGTGAATTCCGGTGTGTAATGGTCAGGGGGTACAAAGAAAAGCGGTAGCAGTTCTTGTTACTTAGGTGATGATGATGATCGTGATGATATAGATGATGATGAGGATGTACATGTATATGATGGTGGTGCATTTGGTATAGTAACATGGATATAACAAGATCAATAATGGAACTATCATAATGATGGTAAACAACAATATCCGCAACAGTACCTTAGTAATATGCAAATAATAATATTGAAAACACAAACTACATTACATCACGGTAACTGCATCCATGGACACTGACATCTGCGCACGGTAACTACGCTCTTTGCGCAGATCCATTATGACGTTACTGTCAGAGGGGAAACTTTCAGCCAATCAGATCGTAGTTACATGACGTCACAATGGGTTTGCGCCCGGCACTATGAACGCGCCCCCTCCTTTACCCCTTGGTTACTCATTCGTTATTATACAAATGATGCACAGGCATGAGTGGATCGGTACGAATTGGATGCACGAGTTTAACTTTGGTATGGTTTAAACCCACGAGCGCAGCGAGTGGGTTTTAGACCATTTCCAAAGTTAAAAGAGTGCATACAATTCTTACCGATCCACGAAATATGCCTGTGCAGCATTTTGTTTTATAAAATGGGCGCGAAAAAATGTGAAAATCAGACTTTTTCCCAGTAATGGCTAAATTGGCTAAATTTACCGACCCATGGCTTCAAAAGTACCGACCTATGGCGGCTGCAAAAGTACCGACCCATGGCTGGGAAAAAATTAGATTTCACATTTTAATTTTACATTTTTATTTTAATTATACAATTTTGTTTATATTAATTTAAAAATTAAAAAAAAAATTTTTCTTTAATCCACAAAATACCCCTGTGCAGCATTAGTTTTTATAAAATAAGCGAAAAAAAAAAATCAAAATCAAACTAAAGTGAGCCATGTATCAGTAAAAAACTTTTACATGCTAATTGACCAATCAGAATGCAGGGATTCTTCTACCCATTTTATAAGATTTTCGAGCTACAAATACGCAATGGGAAATTCGCTCCGCAAAAGTCACTGTCCATTCGCTTGCTGTCGTTCACGTAATGGTAACATATTTCTCTTTCATATCTGTTTTTTTAGTTGATTTTAGTCTGATTTAGTTAACAATCATGTGATTTTAATCTTGAAAAAGAGATAAAGTTTCTCACTACTTTGTAAACTATGCTTTACTTTTAAAGATCGTTCCAAAAATTAATGTTGATGCAAAATGCAAGTAAGTACATTTTAGGAATAGGCCCTACATTGATAATATACTAGGGCAATGTGTTATATTTGCGTTGTTTGTGTTCTGTTTTGGTGAGAGAGCCATCAAGACCTGTCACGTCGGTACGGCCAAACGATTTGTCAATGTTGCTTTTTTGTTGTTGAGTATGTTCCAGTCGTACGACAAAACATGGAAGAAAAAAAATCTGTATCATCATATATATAATAATGATAATAATCATATATACCTGATTTATAAGGCGACATTGTATTTGATTACCTTTTCCAAGTGCTTTACCATGTTTACCGTAACCATGGTAACATTATTACCGAGATCTTCGGACACACTCATAATCAATACGCACATGGGGTGCACCTTCTCCTCCCTAGGGAGCAATGCATTCTGGCAGCCATAATCGTTATTCACACTTTACGGTACCTTATCTTATAGCCATGTGAATGGGGAATGGATTGAGCAGTGGAAGGGTTTAATTCAATTCAATTCAATTCAAGGTATTTTGTTCAATTATTGACGCCGAAAAGGCTAAATTGTAATTGAATTTACATAGTGTAAAATATTAAAGATGATACCATAGAAATGAAAGGGAAGCATACAAAATATCGTTCAAATACATATTTATACAAAATAGCAAGGAATTGTCATACATGTATGTGGCAAAAATATGAATATTGCCGACAATACACACATGCACACACACACACACACACACACACACAAATACACACACACACACACACATGTACATACATACACACAAATGCACGCCCATACACGCTCAGTCATACACACATTCATTAATGAATACACACACAAACGACGTATACACATACATCTGTAAATAAATGAATGAAGAACAGGATTGAAGCAACCAATAGAGTGTGCTATCATTTTATCAATCCCATCTAGATTTAGTTTCAGCTAAAGCAGATTTTGTTTGTCCCCATAGCTACAATTTTTAAATAATGACAAAGCTCCATTTTTCTGTTTGGTCATATCTAAAATATTAGGAATCGGAATCCATTGTAAGAAAAACTATATCCCACAAAACAAGGTGTAGCCCAGTGGCTGCCAAATCAGATAAAGAAGTCTTATTTTTTCTTTTAAAAAAAATGACAATTGTTTTAGTTTCGCAACGACACATTTCTTTCAAATCCGGGTATCGGTGACATTGATACCACTTGATTCTAAATACAAGCGGAATCACACACCTTATCTTCGATTAGCCTTCGTTATTGCTTATATAAAACCCCAAAACCTCTTGTGTTTGTCAATCTTGACAGTCTTAGACATGTAACACATATCATTTGTGTTTGCTTTCTTATCAAAGTCGAACGTAGCATACATGTAAATACTGAAACAAACGAACTTTGGACGAGGGGATTGTGGGTTTACGGGATAGCCACCCCACCCCCTTTATTGGGGAGGGGATCCTTTTATTGACACATGTATGAAGCAATATTTATTCATATTATAGTGTTGAGTCATATATTAAATTTATATATTTATTCAAACGTTATGAATGGTGTGTCAATGTCGAGTATATTTAGTTTTCGGACTTAGTTATGCTGTTTGGCCATGACTACACCAATGCTATATATAGTTTACTAAAAACAAAACAAAACACTAAAAACATAGAAACGTGCGATAAGTGGCAATGATCCATGTACAGTATATACAAAAAGATGACAGTTAATAGTAAATGTATTATTAAAAGTAGATCAAAACGACGTATATTTGCATTATTTGGAATACATGTAGCTGTTTGTTCTACAGCACTCATCTGAAATGCATCAATTTGCATTTTATTTTGAAGAATCATGATTGAATCAGTGTAATCATTATAGGGATAGTACAGTTCTGGTGAAACTGAAATTTAGTAACAAAAACTTGTACATTATCATTAAAAACTAAAAGTTATAACTTAACCATGCTTGAATGGTAGAAAGACATCTTAACGGCTGAGTTAGGAGGTTATTTTCATTCAAAATGACGGCCGTTAACGCCACAAGGCCCCCCATTACCATAACTACTACTAGTAACTACTACTACTACTACTACTACTACTACTACTACTACTACTACTACTACTACTACTACTACTACTACTACTACTACTACTACTACTACTACTACTACTACTACTACTACTACTACTACTACTACTACTACTACTACTACTACTACTACTACTACTACTACTACTACTACTACTACTACTACTACTACTACTACTACTACTACTACTACTACTACTACTACTACTACTACTACTACTACTACTACTACACTTCTACTTACAACAACAACATCAACAACATCAACAACAATAATAATAATCCTAGCATGAAATCACTTAGCCTTTTTGACAAGGTATCTGACTCATGGGCGTCGATCACAGGGGGGGGGGGGGGGGGGGGGATGATATCCCCCCAATATTTGAGGTGTGGGGGATGGCCTGTATTATTATCCCCTCCCCCAGTATTTGGGGTTCAGAAATATGAAATAACATTAAAATGAAGGGACATTTCCCCCTCTCATTCATTATGTGGAATTTGATACAATAGTCTTCTTTAAACCACATCTTGAGAGTGCTAAACGGCCCAAATCCAAAATCTTCTGCGCCCCCTGGAACCCCTATGAAGGCCATCTGACCAAGTCCCATGTACACTCCTAATCAGGATTTCCCGCTATGACCGCTAAAAATGAGCTAACATTCAACATATTATTTGATAGGTAACGGTTTTAATTATGAACAACATCTTTAGTTCTTTAGTTCCCTTGACTGATTCAATTCAGGGTTCCAGCACGGTGCTTGCAATGTGCACTTAATAATCCAAACATTTCTAAACAGCAAAACCAGAAAATGCCCATTTACTTTATTTTAGGTGTCATTTGGTTAAACAATTCTTTGTCCCCTACTCCCATCCCCCGTCATACATCCTGGACACGCTATTATACTAGCTAGGTTGTTCGCTTCACTCTCTCGCTGATGATGGTCGAAATGACGTATCATCCCCCCCCCCCCCCCCCCCCCCCCCAATGGCGAGACTCGACGCCTATGTCTTGACTGCATGGAAGTAGGGAGAATATCTAGTGCTAGAATACAGTGGCTTAGTCGCTCTAGGCCTATTATAAGAGGCCTTGTACAAATGCTCAATATCCCTCGGACTCGGTTCTCAATGGGCTGAATTCCCAAGCAACCTTTTAAGAGGAATGAACTGTACCCTCGCGTTATTCATATCACACACGGCTAGCTGATCATCAGACACGAACGCGAGACCGTGTGGGAATAGAAACTCCCCGTCGGCGCTTCCCTGTCTTCCGTAGACGCCCGCGACGTCCATATCGTTATTGAGCACCAAGAGACGATGTCCAAGTTGGTCGGCGATCACCGCGCCTTGACCGTCTGGCATCCACGCGACCCCTGTCGGTCTGACGTCGATGCTGGTGTTACACGGTCCGTAAACACCGCTAAGTTGCTTCATGGCAGACGACAGCACCAGCGGGATTTGGCGTGTGAAATGCGGATGGCCTTTCATCGCCATGAAGAGGCAACCATTTGAGTAGTCCGTTGCTAAGATACGCCCATCGTTCTGGTTGACGGAAACAAAGTACGGGCTTATCTGATCCCCGAGGAAAATGGACGATACCTTCGACCTATTGACGTCATACTTGATGTTATTTGAGGGATTATCAAATTCTAGCACCTGGATGCAGTGGTTACCATGGTCACAAATGTAAACATGGCGCCCAGATGACGTCACCCCACGAGGATCGAGGTTACCAGCAACTTGGAGTTCTTTGGGTCGTTCTCCGTCCCGAAGGAGCAATACCTGAAAGAAAAGAAGAAAACAAAATGCCTATAAATAGAATATCGTTTAATGCCACTTCCGCAATTATTTGAAAGAAGTTTGTCGGATGATTGTGTTAGGTAAATTGACATCAGCAATAGGGGATTTTCTGACTCCTATAAGTAGAAAAAAATGCGATATTGACACAAGCCAGTGTTACTACAGTGTATTACTTATTCGTTGTTCTCGCTACAAAGTCACACAATGGAATGACATGGCAGACAAAACAAAGTAAAACGAATTTATAATGACTTATTTATGTCACTGATTGTAATTATTGTAATTATCATACTTATTTTTTGTTCATTTTACTTGGTATGTTTTATTGTAGAGAGTTAGAGAAAGACGTTTATGACCCACCCTTCAAAAAAACTCTATTCTCGACCGTACCTTTTTGTGATGAGAGTCCGAGACAATCTTGCATCCGTCATCGTTGACCGTTACGTCGAAGACTCCGTGCGCCTTCACAGATTCCTCATCATCGTCCCACACCGGCGTCACCCTCGTCGCGTGGCCATCAAACCCAAGTTCCGCGATGGCGCCTGTGCCACAGTCCGCTACCAAGATCCTGTTGTCATCGAGACACAGTCCGTTTGGACGCTCGAGTTTCTTCTCTTGGTGGTTGCCGACTTTCATCGCAGGGGGAAAAGAAGCTCTCCTAGTATTGTTAGTGTTCCCGGCAGCAGTGTGCTTCGTACATGCTATTATACTCGGAAGCTTCCGCCTCTGCGGATGTTGCGGTAGTTGTTTCTGATGCTCCCTTTGAGTTGGCACCCTACCCTTCTTAGAGGCTCTTCTGTCACTTTGTTGTCTGGGGATGTCTTTGGAACAGAGTGTCCCCGGTACCGATAATTGGCAACATGATGGCTCTTGATGAGCAGCTACGGGAAATCGGACGCGTGAATGGCTTCGGGGAGAAGGAGATCGAGGCTTTGGATTGCGCGGTGACACGAGGACTGTTGAAGAGAGCGTTGTAGGGGCCGAAAGCTGGTAACCAGACTCGTGTGAATCAATATGAATACGAACACCCGAATGACGTCGGAGAGAAGTAACACGAGCTGTGGACGTGTCGCTTTCGGGTTCTTCCATTTCCAATGACGGCGGATGTCCCGCGTCATTATCGACATCGGCATCGTTGTCGTCATTACACTGCCCGTCTCCTGCTGGTCGGACGTCAGCGGCGAATGCACTTGTTTGACACCCATGCGGGATGCCAGTTGATTCCCTCCGGAGTAATGGACTTATTGGACGGATAATGGGCTTAAATCGATCGCGGTCAATTTGGCATGTTTGGGCTTGACCTATCGTAATGGTTGGTAGTGATCTTGCCGTAAGCAACAGAGCATCTTCTTTCGATGATGTAGGAGACGTGTTAGGCGTCTCGATGTGTGCTTTGTGATGTCGACTTGCACGGCGGAGACTCACGATTCTTTCCGAAGCATCCCGAAGACAGATTTCGAATTCGGGCTTGGTGACGACGTCGATTACTTGAAGCTCCGTCACCGAGTTCTTGGTACACGTTTGACGAGCGCGTCGCTGAATTTCATCAACGACCGTCAGAAAATCGTTCAATCCAATAGTGTCGCGTCCAAACGCGCTCGAATCGCATCTCGTACGAAATTCTCTGCTTCTTGCTCGTAAAATACCCCTTTCTTTCCCAGCCTTTGCCTTCATAGCATTGACAAGAGCCCGATTTGATTCCGCACTTGTTTTGACCGCATGAACGAGCTTATCTTTGCACTTGGAGATGAAGGTGAAGGCTTCCTCGAACCGGGCATCGATCACCTTTACGCTCTTGGCCAGCTTGTCATTGATATCTAAGAGCAGCGCGTCGAAATGCCTCAGCAGCGGTTCGTACACCACCTCGTCCAGGTGCTGCAACTTCGAAAGTTGGGATCGCATGATGTGCAGCAGGTCTAATGGTAACCCCGGCGACGACGAGGTCGTCGACTTCAGCTTCGCCTTCGATGACGTCGTCGGCTCGGCATCGGGAGGAATGGGCGACACACTACGAATTTGACATCGGACACAAACGACGTGTTTGTCTCCATTCCGTAGGAAGTTGGAACACGGCTGGCAAATGTCATGATCGCAAGTCCACAACTCATCCGCAACAAGATTAGAACCTGATTGAAGGCAGACGGAGCAGCTCGGAGTTGTAGCGGTCTCTAGATGATTGGCCTCGATGCCACCTCCCTGCACCCCCTTTATCTTCAACAGCGAGCTCAATTCACTAGTCATGATTGTTGTTTAATACCTCCTTCTACCGCACCGTATCGAGAAGAGATAGGTGAACAATGCAGATCGATCAAAAGTAGTAAATTTCTGGTATTTGTGACGAACAAGAGTTTCCTTCCGCAATACAACTCAATGAAGTCATCACTGACTCTTTATTATCCTTCAATGTCTCTCTCTAGCTTACTATCGCTCCGTAGAACCGGTAGGTGAATTATGAAGTATGTAAACTGAAAGAACTTTTAACTGTAGCGAATTTCTGGTATTGCTGATGAACAAGTGCTTTCTTCCGCATTGTCTTCGTATTAAGTAAATTATGATTTCTTAATTGTGTCGACCCAAACGGCTCGAGTACACGTGTATGGAGTTGCCATGGAGGAGTGAACACATAACAAACGGATGCTTGTTTCAATATAATGTACATGCAGTGATAAGACGTAGTGGTGTAGCTAGGATGTTTTCAGGGGGCACCGGGGGCGGGGGAGGGAGGGGGGGGGGGGGGTGCTTGGTTTTTATGAGGGTGTACAGGTTTTCGCCCGACCATAAACAAAATAGATCGCCTACAATGATTATATTATTTAATGATAGTATTTGGCCAGGAAATTGTGGGTTGACCTTCAGCATTACATGATCTTGTCCTAGTATGCTTAAATATTTACCTTAAAAAATTACATGTTATTTCGGCGATATCTGTTGTTGTTTTTTCCTGGAAGTATGATTTTTTCTTGTCCTAGAATACATGATCTTGTCCTAAAATGCTTAAATATTTACCTTTAAAATTGACATGTCTTTTAGCGATATCTGTTGTTGTTGTTTTCTCCTGGAAGTATGAATTTTTCATGGAGGGAGAAGAGCACAGAAAATTAATGGGGGCACGTGCCCCCAGCCCCCCCCCCCCCCCCCCCCCTTGTGGCTGAGCTCCTGATAAGACGTAGTCTTTGAAGTGCGTTGTATCTCAATTGATGACGTGAGAACGATAATACATGTACTTTGATTTGGTGGACGGTTAGATTTAGAACTGTGGCATACGCATAATCAAAGCAATGGGGTTGGAGTGGGGGGGGGGGGGGGGGGGGGGCGGGGGATACCCACGTGATTAATTCCAAAGGTACAGTGGAATGAGAATGAGAATGAGAACTTTTTTCCGATTATGAATATTCATGAAAGCTAATCAGCATTTTTGTTGTAATTTTGTTTACAGATGTAAGTTCTAGAAAAAAAATATATAAAAAATACGTAAGGTGTGCCCCCCCCCCCCATCCTCCTATACTTCTACTTCTTCTACTTGTACTCGACATGATCAATCAGTCAGAATGTTGCGCCCGTACCAAATCTTTATCTTTAAACAGTCAGACCTTTTTATCCTATTACCAACAGTTGACAACATTATTTTCTCCCGTTCCTTCCCCTTTACTCCCTATATTCGTTACGTCACTCCCAGTTGTCCACATTCATGTAAAATTGCGTTGGACCAGAACTGTGCTTTCCCTTTAAAATGGTGTGTATGCATTATACTCATTGGTTCAGACCTTTGTATCCCATTACCAACAGTTGGTACCATAACTTCTCCCCTTTATTCTTTATAATTATTTGGTCTCTAATTTCATCAGGATACAGGCCAAGTTGAAAAACATACATTAAAGGGCATCAAGCGTGGGGATGCTACATAGCGGGTCGCCATTTTGAACTGGGTTAGTTTGCGCGCACCGCATGACACTGAGCTAACGTGCATTACGCACCGTGCGCAACGCGTATGCAAGATGGCGCCGCGCATCTCATTTGACGAATCTGAACTACCTTTAACACATAAGTTATGAATAATTCTTTCACATGGTAGGTGATGAAGGCATATTTTTCATTTTGTGTGTGACATGTGCGGGGCGTTTCCCAATACCGTTATTTTGCTGTTACCCTAATCTTAACCCTAATTTGTTGGCTATATTACATTTAGATATTACATTTAGTGGCTATGGTTCGATTTAGTGGCTTTTTAGCCTGAACTGAAGTTAGCGACATAAAATAATTTAGTTTGAACCTGAAAAAATATGGTGCGCCATTTGAAGCCTTGGAATAAAATATGTTCAAAGGCAAAAATTCCAAGTAGTTTAGACCAGTGCTTCTCAACCAGTCTCAATCCGCGGCCCACTGGTGGGCCGCGGACCTCTTTCAGGTGGGCCGCGAGGTCGGCCAAAATGAAAAAAAAAAATAGATTAAAAAAGAAAATAAGATGTGTCTTATTTTAAATGACCACAGGTGAAATTTAGCTATATTATGTTACATGTTACGAAGATTTGACCTTCTTATTTCCCACAAGCAAGCTCAAGTGTTGCATTGAAAGTATGTAGACAATTTTTCGGCATTGCAACTGATATATAGATACCACACAGTTTTCTATTTTCTTCTGTTTTATTGTAATTTTGTTCAAATATGTTTTTGTAAGGTGGGCCTCGAAAAAATTTGTAGGAGCCAAAGTGGGCCTCGAACAAATTTGTAGCGGCCAAATTAGTGGGCCTCGGGTTAAAAAAGGTTGAGAAACGCTGGTTTAGACTTCTCATCGATTTTACATCAAGAACATGAAATCTCCTTCATGATAGGAATAATAAATTATTTGAATCAACATTTAATGCCTTTTAAAAGATATTTTTCAATTTTTTTCCCCACAAAACTAACAAACTAACGGCTTTCCATAAAAAGTCCAACTTAGAGCCAAGTTCAACTTGGGATCTTTGTGAAACACCCCCTGATATAACGAGGTAATTTTCATGGTTGCAAGGTCATTGTTATAGTGAGGTTCCACTGAATTATTTTGATTTATTAATTTTTTCTTTTTACAATGAATCACTTTCTCCAAATTTGTATCCATATGATTTAGGGTAATAACAACTTTAAAGCCAAATAACAGTACATGTACTTGGAAAGTTACCGAAATCATCTTTATTGGCCAACCTAATTGATCAATATTGTTAAAATAGTATAAGAAAGGGCTTTTATGGTAGAATCTGAACCTTATCGTTAAATCGCTAAATTCACCACCCGTTCGCCCCTCTCCACCAGGCAAGGTATTGGTGGCTAAAAGTACAAGGTCGTCAAACATAGCTTTTGCATACAGCATACATGTATATGGGGTTGAATTGATTCTATGGTAATTAGATTACAAACATTTTATTGCTCAAATATACAATTTTAAAACAGTTCTTTTACAATTGTTATTTTGTGTGTGGGGTGTTTCCCAATATTGTTCTTTGGCTTTAACAATACATGTAGTTGATTAGCAGCCTGCAGGGCATTGATAAAGTGCAAACATAGTCTTCTTATAAGGGGTCCTCTCACTATTTTCTATCATTTTTAAGTACTTATAATTTTGAACTGATTTGCATATTTGGATAATGGTTGAAATAGTTGAAATGAATGAAATGAAATGGAAATAAATGATGTACTTAGGCAACTTGTTTTCATCATTTTCATATAGTTTAATTAGATATTGGTATGTACATCATATTGAAAAAGAATGACAAAATTGATAATTACAATTCAGTTACATTCAAACACATGTATCAATCAGATAGAAATGTGCACATCTCTTTACAGTACGAATAGTGCTGCTTATTTAAATAGAATCAAAGGTGTATATCACAAATTAAAGAATACTTGTACATACATACACAAAAGTGAAATAGTACCTGTATGATATGTGACCGTCTATAGCAAAACCCGGCACTTATGTAGCTTTGTCATGTACCATTAGAAAGGCCTCATCACAAGCTGCTTTGTTCTAAAACTAATTGGTCAATAATTGGCATAGATATGATTGTTTTTACACACATTGTGTGAACTTAAAACGCCTTTTCGTCAAAACATGAATTACCAATAAGTGCAGGGTTTTACTATAGCCGGTCACATAATAAACAAGGTTAGTAGTCCTCCTTGTATAAAAGACCTGCATGTATATTTTGACAAAATCCACAAAATTAATAAAAAGTGCATTCCTTAGCCCACGCAAATGTAATACATCATCTTTATAACAAGCTCTTATAATGAGTATCTGATATGGCGAGGAATTTTCACATGACAGGTAATATGTATTTTATTATTTTAAAGCTCTGATATACATATATACAAAATATCTGATAAAAAAGGTAGATTCAATGAACCCAAGGAGCTTGTTATATTGAGGTTTCACTGACACATGAAATGCAATCAAATACTTATACTGAAAATGATTTTGTAGGTAGCAAAAGATAATACTTGTGCAAAAAGTTAAAGTTGTTTAAATAATTGCTAACAATCATGTAATATTTTCTAATCACCTTTAATTTCATATTTCAATTAACATAAAATAGGAACTTTGCTAAGGTATAGTAAAGATTACATTTTGTTTTTATTTAAACAAGTCATGTTGTTGATAATATACTGGAGGTGCATGCCAAATGTAATGAATACTAAATAGAAATAAGGTACCACATTAAAGGGATCTAGTAACATTGTGAAAATCCTCAATACTTATTTGGAACTCTAGTGGTTCTCACATACATGTACCTCACTGTATTCGTGTTACCAATAGAATCATGGAACGGTCTTCTGTTTTCAAAATTTCTCTTTTGTTATAAAGATATGTATGTTCAAAGTGTTCAGATTTATAATTAGCTACTTGATAATTATAACTGGGTACAAAGTCAGTGCAATGAGAAAGCGAATATATCACTTTGCATTTTCGCTCATTACTCAGGTATATGACATTCATTTACCATGGAATTTTCACACATCACTCGGTGGACATAATTATCAGATCACATAAATTCATGTTTATAAACCATTAGCCAGTTTTTGCAAATGTCAAAAAAGTTACCACTATTTGTTTCATAAAACTTGTCCAACTTTTGTAAGTGTCTAACTATTGTAACTACTATGGCAACAATTAAAATGCTCAATACTGATTGGCATTCAGCAGTGTATTTACAATAAATGGACATTGATAACAATTGGAACATTTTATGAAATGGGGCCCGATCCCTCTAAAATAGTGATTGTTTGGCTTCGTTTTGAATCCATGTGTAAGTACACAATTGTTCTTTCTGACTACAACTTGCTATTATTTGTTTTTTCTTCATTTCTGCTGACTAGTCAAGCCATGTATCATGCGAGTCCACTGCTGATGGCATAAAAAGGCTCTCCCGTTGACTTACCGAGGCCCTATTTTCTGACCCCTTTTCAATTTTTAGATTGAATGTTCCATTGTGTCTGATTATCACCGTTCCGATAAGAAAAGGCTGTTATTTCTGCCCTTCTGAGGGGTGTTTCACAAAGATCCTTAGTTGAACTTAACTCTAAGTTGGACTGAAAAAGTATGGAAAGCTGTTAGTTTCTTTGAAGAAAAAAAATGTAAAGTCATTTTAAAAGGCATAAAATGTTGTTTCAAATAATTAATAGGTTTTTATTATCAAGGAGATTTCATGTTCTTCATGTAAAATTAATGAAAGTCTAAAATACTTGCATTTTTTGCATTTGAATATATGTTATTCCAAGATCAACTTATTGTTAAGTTCAACTTAGGATCTTTGTGAAACACCCCCTGGATATCTACTCAAGCTTCAATCATGAAAGTCAGTTGCTGATGTTTTCTAAGCTCTTCTTATTTTCTTTTCTTTTCTGACCCCTTTGCTCATCATCTGCAAGTCACTTCCGTCAATTCACTTGCCTTTGTTCTTTCTCTCCTGATCACTAGTCAGGCTGTGAATCATGAGCGTCAGTTGATGATGCTTGCTTAACTCTTCCTTCTGTTGACTAATGAGGGCGTCCTTCTCCCTAATGGCACTCTTTTGCTGACGGCACTCGGACTCGAGATTGGACACCTGAATGGAGATACAACAAATAACCTTTTAGTTGAAATTTCTCAGAAAAACTTAGAGTAAAAACTTCACAAAGAAACAAATAATTGTGTGCATATCTCATTTATTTATTTATTTATATTTATTCATGGTATTTATTTTGAACACGCCAGCAAACAAGCTGAATTGCACGTGCTAAACATAGCAAATTGACAGATGCTTTAGCATCCCACCTTTTGATTGATTTAGTTTTACGATAATTGTGCACACATTACATCAATTTAAATTCATTTTTTGCATGGCTGATTATGCCATCCTGGAAGTTGACGTTTTAAAGTAAAGCAGTATTAATATGTTTATCTCTTTGTAAACAAAATTTTATATTTATATGTTAATTTGTTTTTATGACTTTGTAAAATTGTAAGCAATTCAGCTGTTTAGCTGCCATGTACTTTTATTCAATAAACCATTTTCAATTCAATCAATTCAATTCAATTATCATTCACCTTCATACCTATATGTGTCATGGGAAGCTAAGATGAAGGTCAAAGCTGACAGAGATTACTCAAACATGTACCACGTAATAATAATGTGCTATTTTGCATAAATTATGATGACCCCTGTGACCTTGGGCATCATAATCCCACAGACTAGATCAAAAACAAAATTAAATTCCATTTATTGCCACCAAACCTTCCTTCGATTTCTGGGCTTACATTCACTTACAAAAAGTCATGAGACTTCAACGGTATGCCTGGTCAACGCAGGACTTCAATTAAATATGAAGTAAAGAGAGGTGCTCCAATACCTGTACACGTTGTGGAATAATCGCACAAAACATCAAGAGGGGGGCAGGAGGACTGGATTCCGCCCCCCAGCACTTAAGGGTTAAAATATTAGGGTAAAACTAGATGGATCTTCGACTGCGCGCAGTCGAAAATGATGCCTCCGCCATTACGCGATTATCAAGCCCAAATCAACATGTACACTGAATTAATTCTGTCAACTCAATTTTGATGGTACTCTGTCTTTTAGATCTTGACATTTCACAATTATGAGCTATAAGTGACCTTGACCTTTGACCTCATGACCCCCAAAATCTAATCAGTTCACTGGCTCTCCAAGGAACATACATGTACCAAGTTTGGTCAGAATCCGTCAATCCGTTCTTGAGATAACGCGATCACGAGCTATTTTTGCATATATAATGAGCTCTGTGACCTTGGACCTTTGACCTCGATCACGAGAACGGGACGTACGTACGTACGGACGTACGTACGGACGTACGTACGGACGGACGGACAACCCGAAAACATAATGCCTCCGGCTACTTCGTTGCGGAGGCATAAAAATACAATCCTACCTGGTGGGAGAGTTTCTTCTTAGCCTCTTCGGCCTTAGCGAGCTCAGCTCTCAGTTTATCGATGGCCCCCTCCAGTTCGTCCCTCTCCCTCTCCGTCTTCCTAAGAGACTTCTCCGTCTCCTTCAGATCAGCCTGGACGTCTGCAAGTCTTGATTCAGTCTGTCTCAGTTGATTCAATGTTCCCTTGTGTTCTCCCTTCAACTCCTCTAGAGTATCTAGTGTTCTGGAAAAGAAAAAAAAAACATTTTCAACATTAAGTATATTTTTAAATTTATAAACATTCCATTATTATTCTGAATGTTTTCTCTGTCTCTTTGAACTCAGTATGGGCATCTGCTAGTCTTGTTTCAGTCTGTCACATTCGATTTAATCTCCCTCTATCATCTCGAGAGTAGCTAGGGTTCTGAAAAAAACAAAAACATTTTAATTTCATATTTTAAGATTTTTTTCCTGTCTCTTTAAGATGTGCCTGGACCCGATTATACTAGTCTCCCTTCACCTCCTTGAAAGCAATTAGGGTTCTGAGAAAGAAACATTTACAACATTAAATATGTTTTTATATAAACATTCCATTATCTCTGAATGTTGCTCTGTCTCTTCGAGATCAGCCTGGACGTCTGCTAGTCTTGTTTCAGTCTGTCTCAGCTGATTCAATGTTCCCTTGTGGTCTCTCTCTTCAACTCTTCAAGAAATGCTAGGGTTCTGACAAAATAAACATTTATTTAATTTAATATAACAGTATTTGTTCTTCAGAGCTTCATCGTTGGATTAGCATTTCAAGCAACTGAATGAAAGTATAATTATGATACATAAGACACAGCCCCTCTGATCCAGAAAGTATGATTTTATTCATTTATTTTATTTGTTGCTGAAAATAACTCCAACAACTCATCCTTCATATCAAATGAAAGTAATATCATGCTCGTTTATGATTATTATTGCTTTTCGGCCAAAAAGTCTCCTTTTATATCTGTTCTTCAGAGCTTCAATATCTTTGGCCAGTATTTTATTTAGCTACAAGCCGAGAAGATATGTCACATTACCTAGAATTCATCATCTGAACTCATTCAAAATAATTTTGATTTTGCTCTTATCCAGAAGGATGGAACAGGGTTCCTTAGCACTGTGTGCATCTGGCTGGAATGCTCCACTGGGAGTGGAGAATGTGCACTTTGTGTGCTGGATGGATTGCAGTGTGTATCCAATGACAGGGGTAATCATTACGCTGTGCCGCGACCTTCAAAAGAAGGAACGTGCACTATTTAAGTATCCACCATTTACATTATAATAATTAAATTATTATTATTATTATTATTATTATTATTAATATTATGAATATATCATTATTATTATTATCATCATTATTATTATTACAACTATTATTATCATTATCATTAAGGTTATTTATTATGATTATTATTATAATGCTTAGTATCATTATTATTAATTTTTTTATTATTAGTATTATTATTATAATTATTATTACAACTATTATTATCATTATCATTAAGGTTATTTATTATGATTATGATTATAATGCTTAGTATCGTTATTATTAATTTTGTTATTATTAGTATTATTATCATTACTATTATTATGATCATTATCATTATTATTACTAGTACAATCATTATTATCATCCCTAACTCACCCTTCATGTTTATTCTTGAGAGCCTCGCTGTGTTTGGTCAGCATCTCATGCAGCTCCAGGAGGTTTGCATGTTCCTGCTTCTCAGCCTGCAAGGATTCCTCCACTCCTTCCAATCTAGGTTAAAAATAAAAGGCCAGACAGAGATTTGAATCAATCAGTGCCATTGTAAAAAGGCAAGTTCATCATTCCCTTGGCCAAGGTTGCCATTTAACATCATCTTGCCCAATTCGTTTTCCATTCTGCCTCAGGTCCGAATCCAAGTTAGAGTCCGCTGAATAAAAGAGCCTCATGGCTGGACCGGAATACAACACTGCAATCAATAATTTAATACATCTATGTATCATTCATCTGTTGGTAAGTCAGATCATATATCTGTCTATCTATTAATCCATTTATTCATTCATTCATCCTTCCATCCACGCATTCATCCTCCATCCACCTATTCATCCACCCATCCATCCATCAATCAATCACACTGTTGAGCTGGGACAGCATCTCATGCAGCTCCAGGATATCCAGCATGTTCCTGCTTCTCAGCCTGCAAGGATACCTCAACACCTTCCAACCTACTGTATGTAACAGAGAACAGGCCGGGTGGAAATGTGTATTAATTATGTAGGTTATCCACCAATTCATCGTTCTATAGTATCCATGCATTCATCCATCAGCCAGTCAGGCAGTCAATCACTCTGTTCGTGTCTGTATCATCCATCTATCCATCCATCCATCCCTCCATGCATTCATCAAAAAATCCATTCATTAACCCATATATTTATTCAATCATTGAGCCATGTATTCGTTCGTTCGTTCGTTCGTTCGTTCGTTCGTTCGTCCATTCGTTCGTTCATTCATTCATTCAAAATTCATTCATTCATTCATTCATCCATCCATCCATCCATCCATCCATCCATCCATCCATCCATCCATCCATCCATCCATCCATCCATCCATCCATCCATCCATCCATCCATCCATCCATCCATCCATCCATCCATCCATCCATCCATCCATCCATCCATCCATCCATCCATCCATCCATCCATCCATCCATCCATCCATCCATTCATTCATTCATTCATTCATTAGTTCATCTTTCATCAATTTATCCATCCATTATCTATGAAAGGCAGTACCACAAGCTCTGATTTCTAGGGGCAACTCGCCCATTTACTATTACAATAATTTCCCATAATTCATTAACAAAAAAATAAACAAAATTACCTTTTCTCCAGCTCAGCATGGGTTGCTATGAGTCTCTCGTGTTCCCTAGCAACAGCCTCCAGTCTGTCGATTTGTCCCTTCATCTTCTTCATCTCTCCCAGCATCGCTTCCCGTTCAACGGTAGCTTCACCTAGCTGGTCCCGATATTCCTCGCTTCGCTTTTCCGACTCTTGCATTAGCGAACGGAGCTTTCGTGCCTGTAACAAAAAGAAGTCATAAATGATATTATTTATAGCAGAGTATTGAATGACAGAATATTGGATATTGTGTGTTATAAAATGAATCAATGTTCGAGAATATTTTAGAGATGAGAGTCGGTATGTTTTTATGGGCAAGTCAATTTTCTCTTCGGGCAAAGTAACTTTTGAACATTCCTGATTTTTCTTGCCCAAATGGACAAGTAGAAGAAATGTAAATGTGGGGGATTGCCTAACTAAATACAAAATGACGAAAATAACATACCTCATTATCTGCCTGGGCCTTTCTGCATCTGTACTGTGCAATCAGCCGGTCAGCTTGAGTCAGCGCCATTGCCTTAGCCTCTAGCAAGTCTTGTAAATGGCTCTCCTTAGTCTGAAGAAAGAAATGAGAAAGATAAGTTTTCAGTAAATATGTGTATATACGTTGATAACAAAAGCGGGTGACGTAACCACTGACAAGGCAGCAGACTCAACAACAGCAATTATGTATTATCATCTGACTTATATATATATATACGCTACTCACAAAAAGTAAGTACCCCCTAGCAATTTTTCATATCTCAAAAAGTATTTCACCCATTTTGATCATTCAAACAATAGATGCGCAATTTTATTACGCACAATGTGAGTGGTAAATGGTTGCCATAGCATTACGTTTTCATCATCAAAAAATGACTTTTCTAAAACAAAGTGCCAAAAAAAAAGTTGCACTTTCAGTTTTATGTGGCATAGTGGGTACATTTTGTATGCGAGTAAGCATCTTCATTGAAGACGACCCGACAAAAAATCTATTATGTAATCCAGAACTACTGCTGCATTGTTCTTTATAGTGACACCATTTTTCAAAAGCATGCATTTTTCTAAAACAATAGGCCTTTCAATATGAAATTGTTGGGGATTAGAATGGCCGAAGTCATGTCCTGTTTTCATCTTTATTGGAGTTGGCCTAATTCACAAATCTGTTATGTAATTCAGTACTACTGCTGCATTGTTCACAGTGGAACCAGTTTTCAAAAGCTTAATCAGTCCTGAACAGGTCAATTGTATTCATGGGGAATTAAGCTGTAAACCTGTCTACTGTACAGGCAATACTGGGCCAAGTGGACTGCTTTTATAATTTAATTTGGAACTCTGAGGGTTAGAAGATGTCAACTTACCGCCAGTGTCGAAAGTTTGTGTTCATACACATCCATGATCTCCGATGCTTTAACGTCCTTCAGCTGAAGAGAGAAACGAAAATCAGAAAATTCAATAAAGAGCATGAAAAACAACAGTGTAAAATCTTACTACAAAATGTGCACTTTTTGTGATGGCATACTGGTCAGAGAACACAAAATGAGCTTAGGGCCATCAACATTTTGTTGATGCCAAATTTTGTTATACAACAGGGCAACCAACTGTAAGCTAATGTAAGCGAAATGTATGTGAAATGTATGAGAAATGAAACAGTATTTTTTTGTTTTCTTTACTGCTGGCCATCAAAATATTGTTATCACTTGCCAAATAAGAGCTACTATGAAAAACATTTGAAGGATTTAAATGCAAAAACTGAAAAAAGAAGTGTTTTACCAATGCGAGGTAATAGTGATTAGACCTGCTGAAATACAACAAAAATAATAGGAAAATGTATTAAATAGGGTCTTTGTGGCTCGATGGTTGAGCACCGGTCTAGCAATCTGGAGAACTCTGGTTAGATTCCCGGCGAAGCCTATTTTTCTTTGCTCATTTTCATTAATTTCAAATATTCTCTTGTCAGTTTCCTTAATGTTTGAATTCAAAAATGGCTTTTATCATTTTTGGCACATAAACTCTTCATTTCCATCCTTGGCTTTGCAAATGAGAACAATTGTCATGACATCAACAGCGCTGAACACATTTACTGACACATAGTTCCTACATGGTAAAAACAAAAGGGAACTCACATCAAGGCCTGTGTGCATTCGATCTATGAGCTTGTCCAGTCCGGCTGAATCACTGCTCGTGACCTTCGACCTTGTGACCTCCAAGTTTGACCCCATCACCGTCCTGTCGTAGCCATTGGTCATGGACTGGTTGAGGTTGTGGTGTGAATGGGGCGCGTTTCCATCCATTGTTTGGTGGGTTGTGTCCGAACGGTGTGAATTGTTGGAGGCAATGCATTCACCAAGGCTGTAAGGGGAAAAACCACAAGATTTCAAATAACAAAATAAACTGATCTTGTGGAGAGAAGTTAATTTGAGCTTTTGCTCTCTCGATAATTGTCTGAAATTATCAACTATAATTAATGCGGTTGTTGTGTGTGCTAATGGGACGTATTTCCATCCATTGCTTGTTGGGTGACGTATACTATGAACGGTGGGAACTGTTAGATGCAATGCATTCACCAAGATTGGGAGGTAGAAAAACATCAAGATTCCAATAACAAATCATTATAAAACGGATCTTCATGTATCTTGTGTATTTCTAAGTTAATTTGCACTGATGTGCAAAGCCAGGAGAGGTCTTTAAACATTTGAGCTATTGCTCTCGAGATAACTGGATGAAATCATCAACTATAATGAAATGGATGCAGTGCATTCACCAAGGCTGTAGTAGTGTAAGGGGCAAAATATCAAGCACTCAAATCATTATCGTTGTATTGCAAACATGGTTGAAACAGATAAATGGCGACATACAGGTGCAGTGGATCATCATCATCATCAAAAGTAATGTAAATAAGAACTACGGGAGGAGTTTGAGACTATTTGCATGGGTGCACAATGCTATTTCTAATGTTGTTCTCTTGATAATTTACTGGCAAATTTCAACTGCATGGGTTTTGGTGTGAGTGTGGCACATTTCCCTATTTTGTCCATTATTTTTTCCCTGAACCATGGGGATGTTTGATATAATACATTCTCACAGGCTGTGAGTTAGAAATTATGAAGCATTAATATAGTCTCATAGTTTGTAACCCATTTTCATATGCGAAGCTGGCAAACCCTGTACTAACTCTATTGGAATTAGTAGGAAGCAGGTTAAAGGGACTTAGTAACATTGTCCAAATCCTCAAAATACAATTGGAATTCTAGCGGTTCCCTCATACCTTGTTGTATTCGTATTAACAATAAAATCATGGGACAGGTTTCGGTTTTTCAAATTTCCCTTTCGTTAAAAAGATATTTACGATTGAAGTGTTCAGATGTTAAATAATCCAACGGATCGCGAAAACCGTGTACAAAGTGAGATGCAATGAGTTTGTGAACATCACTTTGCATTTTTGCTCATTACTCGGCCATATAACGTCCATTTGACTTGAAATTTTCACACAATACCCTGTGGACATATCAGATAACAACAATATACATTGTATCAACCATTCATCACTTTTTGCACGTGTCAACAAATTTACTAGATCCCTTTAATGATATCAAGCTGAGAAGTTTATCCTAAACTGATACTTACATAATAGTAGGGAAGTCTGGTAGTGTTGCAGCTGCCTTTATCAACTTGAGACTGACCTGGACACGCTCTCTTTGGTCTGCGCTCAGGCCATGGGCCAGGAACGGCACCATCCTTTGGTCCTGAAGAGAAACAAATGTGTTGTTTTACTTTTCGTACTACTTAGCCTAATATGTGGTCCGTCATGAAAAGAGTGAAAAAAGAGTGAAAAAAGAGTGGAAAAAAAATGAAAAAGAGTAAAAGAGCATCAGGACTGGGCCATTAATGTGATAGTTTACGCTCCACTGTAATCTATAGTCGGTGCCTATCTCTTTCTTTTTTTTTCTTCTTTCTGTTTGTCTGTCCGTCCAAACGTCCATATCCAGGCCAGGTGTATAAATGGGTGATTGCCTGGATGCATAATATGCATTTATGCATTATCAGGCTCTTGTATAGTTAGTATGCTCCCAGAGATTTGAAACTAGAAAGCATCTTATAATAACTAGTGCAACTAGATTGACGTAACACATTTAACGTTGATACAGAAATTATTTTTTATATTTCGAGATGTGTATGTAGAATGAGAAAGCGAAGGGCGATAAGTCACTTTTTGATGTTCAGAGATAGTTAGGTTTTAAGTTTAAAAGCCATGCAGAAACAAATAAACTAATTATGAAATGTACCCCAAATTAGACATAACTGCTATTTTAAACAAATAGAAAGAGGGAGGCTCCAACCTACGCAGTGGTATATGCTGCACACGGTAACTCACTTCAGCCAAAAATTGACTGAACGCCCTTCTTACTCTCACCCAACGATGAATGTATCAATCTATTCTTACCTGCAGGAGTTGACATATTGTTGTTTTGAGTTTGGGGATCTTACTCTGCAGAGTAACCATCAGGTCTATGATGTGAAGGATTGTTCCAACTCCAGCATCACTGTTCATGGAAAAAAAAAGTCAAACATAAATAAAATGTCCTAAATGTACTTCAGAACAATCATACAAACTTCAAACACAAATCACAAAATATGAGGAAGCACTCTGCTCAAAAAAATAATTATTTGAATGAGATATAAATGTAATCCAACATAACTATTACATGTTTTACTCTTAAATTGTAGATTGCAGTTACCACCACTATTGTATTACGTTGTATATGTAACCCCCCCCCCCCCTATCATGTTTATTACATAGTTATTTGTTTATCTTCTTTTACATCAATTCGCAGTCACCCTGTGTCATTATATGCCTGTTCACTCCAATCTGGTGATACATTTATTGTCTCACAATCCCAAGACACAGGTCAAAGGTCAAATGCTTATTATGATATGATTCTTTTTCTTTCTCAGTTACCCAAGATTATATGTACAGTTTGTCATAAACTTACCTCCATTCACAGTCACTCTGTGTCATTCTGTTCCTGCTCATTCCAATCTGGTTGTTATCCAGCTGATGTTCCACAATCACAAGGCAAGGGTCAAAGGTCATGACCTGGCTCAGTTCTGTCCTCAACGTGTCATCACTGCTGAGCGGTGCTATCACATCGGCAGTCAAGGAATAATTTTGACTTTCATCCACATTATATACACAAATTGACGGTAAAACAGTTAAAATACATAAACAACGTTAATCAAATTGGTAGTAACTCATTAATTATTATAGAATGGGTTGATAAATCCCTGCAATCTGATTGGTTGAGAGCAAAATTTGTGCAGACAATTAATTGTACTGGATGCATGAAAAGTCATGCGTCCGGTAAAAAAATCATGCGTCCGGTAAAAATTTCATGCGTCCGGTAAAAATGTCATGCGTCTGGTAAAAAAATTCATGCGTCCGGTAAAAAAATCATGCGTCCGGTAAAAAATTTCATGCATCCGGTAAAAAATTTCATGCGTCCGGTAAAATTATTTCATGCATCCGGTAATTGTTTTAATTTTTTATTTTTGGACTTTTTGGGGGGCGTAACAATGCCCATTCTATAAAACAGATGATGCGCAAGTTTATTTCGTGGGTCGGTGGAATTGTTTGCACGCGGTAACTATGGAAACTAGTCTAAACCCACTCGGCTTCGCCTCGTGGGTTTAACAGTTCCATAGTTACCTTGTGCAAACAATTCCTACCAACCCACTCATACCTGCGCATCATTTGTATACTTTAATACAGATTTAAGTTGGTAATCTGAAAAATAAAAAGTTGCTATTTGATTTAACCACACACGTTTTGTGATATGCGTGAAAGTAGAGATTCACTGAATTTCAATAACTTATCTCTGTTACTTAAATCTTTTATCTTCAATCCTCACATGGATTTGCTATTTCACTTGAAGGTAGTTAAGATTCATAAATCTAATGCCAAGGCTCGACACTAGCACTTGCCCTGTTGCCCGGGGCAAGTAAAAATTGATGTCGGGCAAGTAACATTTCATAAATGGGCTAATTTGGTTGCTCAAACATTTCTGTTCAAATACAAGAGAAAAAAGTAAAATTTCCTTCTGTGTATTCTAATCTCATCTGTAAAGAGAGAAATTTGCCAAGCAGATTGAGCTACAATGTACCTAGCACAATTATTTTTCATTTTTTTTTTCTTCAAATCTATTGTTTTTTAGGGCAAGTAAATTTCTGTTCGGGCAAGTAAAATTTGAAAATTTATGATTTTGCTTGCCCAAAGAGGCAAGTACACAAAAAAGTTAAGTGTGGAGGCTTGCTAATGCGCAGTGCCATCTTGTGAACGCCTTGTGAACGCACAGTGCAGAATACACATGGGCTCAGTGTTATGTTCAAAACTCACGACAATCCTCAATTTAAAATACAAACAATGCTCTTAAAGGGAACTAGTAACATTGTCCAAATCCACAAAACTTCATTTGAAATCTAGTAGTTCTCTTATACCTTGTTGTATTTATATTACCTATAGAAGCATGGAACATTTTTTTCCCCGTTTTGTTAGAAAGGTGTTTACAATTGAAGTGTTCAGATTTTAAATTATCCACTGGATAGTCATAACTGTGTAAAAAGTCGGTGCAATGACTTAGTAAATATCACTTTGCATTTTTGCGCATTACTCGGCCATATAACATCCATTTAACGTGAAATTTTCACACAGTACTCAGAGAACAAATCAGATCACAAAACTACACATTATACCAACCATTCATCACTTTCTGCAAATGCCAACAAAGTTACTAGGTTGCAATACAAATTCATTTTAAAAGGATATTCATGAGTAGGTTCATAACTTTGCTGATCTTGTTCAGTTTGTGTTTCATGAAGGACCCCTCCAGCTCCTTGAGCGGGGTGATGAGTCTGGTTGCCATGGGGATACTGACATCACTCCTTGGAGATAGCTGTGTGGTCAGCCCCGAATCTAGCATCTCCTATTAAAATGAATCAAATAGAAAAAAACTGCATCACTTCACGTGATCCCGGACACTTTCTTTAGAAAAGTTGATTTAATTATCCTTAGTGCCCGGTTTATATAGCTTCTGACTATTCGATCAATGAAAAGGGTTTCATGGGAACGTCCCCCATTCAAGGCTCTTTGTGGCTCAATGGTTGAGCACGGGTCTAGCAATCCGGAGGTCTTGGGTTCGATTCCCGGCAAAGCCTAGTTTTCTTTGCTCATTTTCAATCATTTTAAATATTCCTAGTCAGTTTCCTTTATGTTAGAAAGAATTGTAGATAGTTCACAAAGAACCTCTCCAAGAATTATAAGTGATTTTGTTTGACATAATTGACTACAAATAAGCTGTGTGAAGTGTGAAGAGATAAACAAATATAATTTGATGAACATGTGTGGTCAGCCCTGAATGCAGCATCATCGCCTATTAAAACAAAAAAATATATATAATTTGTAGATGGTTTGCCAAAAAAATTATCCAAGATTGTAGGTGCTTTCTTGTTTTGTATTTTACTTAACTGAACAGTAACCCATTACCTTACTAGAACCTGCTTGATCCTGTATTAACTCTATAGGCATTGTCAAATTTAGTTAGTAGGGAACAGGTAAAGAGCCTGAAGTGTGGAGATGTAAGAAAAACATAGAAAATCATCCAACGTCATACATTTCACTATGGCATAATAGGGCTTTGATTAGCTTGTTTGATTATACCTAATCTTTTTTATAAACTCAACAAGTCAATCCTCATCAATTAACCATTGAATCATTGCGATCACAAAAATTCACCCTTACCTCATGAACTTCGCAAAGAAGGTCGAGAGCCCAAAGTATGACTGTGTTGTTGCTTTGAATGGGTCGAGATGCCCATTCCATGATCTGATTGGCTGGTTTTAATTCTGCATTTAATTTAAACCAACTTACCAAATAGTTCTTCATTCATTACGAGCACAATAAATATTTGTTACCTCATACACTGCGCGGAGAAGGTCAAAAGCCAAAAGTGAGACTGTGTTGGTTTGAATGGGTCGGGATGCCCATTCCACCATGGCTAGGAAGGGATATGATTGGCTAGTTTTAATTCTGCATTTATTTTAAACCAAATTACCAAACAGTTATTCATTCATTACGGGCACAAAAAAATATTTGTTACCTCATAAACTTCGCGGAGAAGGTCGAGAGCCAAAAGTGAGACTGTGTTGTTGCTCTGAATGGGTCGAGAAGCCCATTCCACCACGGCAAAGAAGGGCTCTGATTGGTTGGCTGGCTGGCCGCCCTGGACCTGGGGGGACGCCATGATGCTTCGACAGATGGTGGGGCGTAGCCCGCTGACTCCACAGAATGATAGCATTAACTCGAAGATCTACATAGTGGAAATTTAAGTATAAAGCAGGGCTTAAAATGAGCACATGTTGGTTAGCTGAGTTGGGGCCACCAAAATTGAGTGTTAAAGCACGAAAATTACTTTCCTGCCATTTTCTTACTGGGCATCCTAAACTATCAGTTTTGTAACTGTTCTTGTTGTTTTTGGGGCTACCAATTTGTTTTTGTTTTTTTTTTTTTTTTTTTGGGGGGTGGCAGCAATTTTTATAAAAATCTTGATTTTAACGTATTGACTGGGCCGCAAGAAAAAAAGCTGTTCTCTAGAATGGTTAAAGGATTACATCTGAAGGACAAGGAGTAACCTTATGATGATTTTTTGTTACTTCTGATAAACATTTCTTATTAGTTAAACAGCTTTCAAGTTTCCTGCTGAACTTTGAGGGTTTTTTTCATTCCTGTCTTTCAAAACCTACTGCTGTTAAATCTCAGACTAAGTTTTCGCCAGAAAAAAATGTAAATTGTTTTACCACTACCGTTTCATTGACCTCAGGCTGGTACACTGTTCATCTTTTATTAGTAGTATTTTTGGTCTATTTTTTCTATTACCTTGTTAACAGTCTCCTCATCCTGTTTTGGGACCAGACCCAACACTTTGTGTAGGCACAGCTGGAAATGCTCAAACCTGCAACAATCAAAACAAAATATTTGTTTTTGAAATTTGTTCAAACATGGGGGTTGTTGCATGAAGAGTTGCAATCAATCGCAAAATTGTGATTAATCGCAAGTAAACAAATTTGCACATTTGAGCCAATCAGATTTGCGCATTCAGGCATATTTTTTTACTCGAGATCAATCGCAACTTTGCGATTGATTGCAACTCGTAATGCAACACCCCCCTGATCAAGAAATATATTGTTTGCACAAAAAGCATATAAATAATCATAGTAATGATGTAGTTTCCTTCATCAGAGATAGGAGAGAGAATGTAAAGAACCATTGTGGACTGGGTCTTTGCCCGTCATATCTGATATGTTGGACATCATTATCATCATCACCATTATTATCATCATCATTATCAACATCATCGTCGTCGTCAGGGTTGTCATCATCATCATCATCATCATCATCACCATCATCATCATCACCACCATCATCACTATCACCTTCTTCATTGGCATCGTCATCATCTTCATGACAACCATCATCATCGCCATCAATATAACCATTGAAGCCATCATCATCATCTTTATAATTTGGCTCTCTGTTTTATTCATGGGCACAACAGATCATTGAAGAGGTCATCACCATCATCATCACTATAAATTATCATCAACATCATCATCATTATCATCATATTCGTCATAATCGTCGTCATCATAATCTTACATGAGTAGGCTCTGTTGTATCCGTAGGCTCTTGAGCAGGTCCATGAAGAGGTCAACGCATCACCACTGTCATCACTATGACTACAATCATTGTATTTATCATCACCATCACTATCATCATCATCATCATCATCATCATCATTACCATCCTCATCATCATCATCATCATCATCATATTCGTCATAATCGTCGTCATCATAATCTTACGTGAGAAGGCTCTGTTGTATCCGTGGGCTCTTGAGCAGGTCCATGAAGAGGTCCACGCTATAGCGACAGGTCACGACTCCATCCCCGTTGATCAGGATATTGAAAATCAGCTGGAACGTCTGACTGATGTTCCTCGCATTGAACAACTGTTTCAAAACATTGTATGAATTATTTGTTTTATTTTAATGCTGAATACCATTAGATGCAATTAGCAATGATTGGAAAGTTGAAGTTGAAAGTTGGAAAGTATGTAACATGACAGACATTAAAATCCTGTTTGGTACAGGGTAAGGCTTTAATGAAACTGTACACAGTAAGTTTTTTTATATAGTGTGATTATTTATGTTCCAAAAAGTATATAGAATGTGATTATAATCTTATTGATAAATCACAAACCAACAACGGACGGACAGACAACCCTAAAACGTAATGTCTCCGGCCACTTTTTTGGCGGAGGCATACAAATGTATTGAGAACAAAACAATTAAAATGTATTTCACCTTTTAATACCTGCATGAAAATAACACTCCCGAATTTGTCTTGCATTGATTGGCAATGATTCACATTGTGGGGGCTCTTTTTGGCATTTTGGGGGCAAATTCGTCCCGAGCTCCTGTCTTTTGTTTTTTCACTTCTATGGCCCGTTTCATAAAACACTTGCAATTGTTGTAAGTGTCCAATTATTGTAACTATTAGGTCAACATCCAATCAGCATATAGCATTTCAGCTGTTGTCATGGTAGTTACAATAATTAGACACTTACAACAATTGCAAGTGTTTTATGAAACGGGGCACGACACAATCAAAATCAAAATTACAATCAAACAATTCTCCTTTCTATATAGTTACAAAATAATTATGATGAATATACACTCACCTTGTCCCCCAATTCTTCGTTGAGACACAGGCTTGTGAGTATGGAGAGAGAGAAGATGATGTTTGTCAGATTGCTGTGCGACAGCATTCTGATTAGCGTCTTGCTGATCGACTTGAAGTTATCCTGAAAGATGCAAAGTCGGCAATGATTTAGATGAAATTATTTTACAATTTTGCACGTTGATAATATGAAAGGCATGATGTTTACGTCATACAGAGAAGCTGTGCGAGAGCAGTCTAATTTCAGCGACTTGCTGATCGACTTGAAATTATCCTGAAATATGCAAGATCAGAAACAATTGAGATGAAATTATTTCAATTTCTGCAAGATGATTAAACATTGAAGGCATGATCTATATGTCATATGGAGAGAAGATGTTTCATCATGTTTGTCAGATTGCTGTGCGAGAGCAGTCAACTTGAAGTTATCCTGAAAGATGCAAAGTCAGAAACAATTGTGATGAAATTATTTTACAATTTTGCATGAGATATTATGAAAGGCATGATGTATACGTCATACAGAGAAGCTGTGCGAGAGCAGTCTAATTTCAGCGACTGGCTGATCGACTTGAAGTTATCCTGAAATATGCAAGATCAGCAACAATTGAGATGAAATGATATATCAATGTCTACATTATGATAACATGAAAGGCATGATATGGCATGCAGAGAAAATGATATTTATCGGATTGCTTGGAGAGAGCATTCTGATTAGCGTCTCGCTGATCGACTTGAAGTTATCCTGAAAGATGAAAAGTCGGCAACAATTGAGATGAAATTATTTTACAATTTTGCATGAGATATTATGAAAGGCATGATGTATTCATGATGCATTAATCATCCTAAATGGGTTAACAAGCAATACAAGCACATGCTAGATTTGTCTTACCATAGCTTTGATGTGAGCATGTACAGAGACATTCTGCCTACACAGGTTGGCCAGTAGCCCAAGGAAAGGCATCTTACTTCAGCCATCGTTAGCTCGTAAAATTTTTGCTTCACAAATATTTAAAAGCATGATTTATACATTGTTACAACCTCGATTAACAAGCAATTATTTCACTGTTTTCACATGAAAGAAATAGACAAAGGCAAGATTTTTCTTACCATAGCTTTGATGTAAGCCTGTCCAGATATATTCTGCATGGACCCGTTTCATGAAAGGCTCTTAGCAAAAGACCCTCTTAACTGTCACGTGACTGTGACTGATCTACGGACATACGGATTGCGTATGTTCCGATCACAAAGGACAAGGTTGGAAGTATGATAGCTAAGACGCTTTCATGCAACCACGTGTAGCCGTAAATGTCAAAGTTATACCAAAGGTGTGTACGAACATAGTTAGGAGCCTTTCATGAAACAGGCCCCAGGGTTACATATTACTGCAAACTCAATTAACAAGCAACTATTGCGCATGATAGATTTGTCTTACCATAGCTTTGATGTGCGCCTGTACAGAGACATTCTGCCTACACAGATTGGCCATCAGATCCAGGAGAGGTATCTTACTTTAGCCATCGTTAGTTCATAAAACGATTTGCTTCACAATATTTAAAAGCAGGGTTTACAATCACTGCAAAATTCAATTAACTTTGAGATTCTGAAATTCTCATCTGACATTAAAAATAGCCTACCAGGTTCCCGCAAGCAAGGGGATAACGATCAATTTATTTCAAATGACAGAATAAGACAAAGGCAATGTTTGTCAAAATACCATAACTTTGATGCGAGCCTTGGCAGAGCTATTGCAGTGTTACATCATTGAAAACTCAATTACCAAGCAACTATTGCGCATGATAGATTTGTCTCACCATAGCTTTGATGTGAGCCTGTACAGAGACATTCTGCCTACACAGGTTGGCCAGTAGCCCAAGGAATGGCATCTTACTTTAGCCATTGTAAGCTCATAAACTGTTTGCTTCACAAATATTTAAAAGCATGATTTATACATTGTTACAACCTCAATTACCAAGCAACTATTGCACATGCTAGATTTGTCTTACCATAGCTTTGATGTGAGCCTGTACAGAGACATTCTGCCTACACAGGTTGGCCAGCAGACCCAGACACGGCATCGTAAGTTCCGTCTCGGATCCAAGTCTACAAGAAAGAGGAGAACAAAAGAGAAGAAATTAAACAATCAACCACCCAAATATAAAACAAATCATAGCATCTCTTTGTATGAATCTTGGATTTCTTTTGTGAATTTCCTTCTAAGGAAATTATCAGTCATTCACAGATTGAATACACTTGGCAGATAGACCTAAATATGACACCAACTTATATTTATACTACATTACAATGTATTATTTTGGTAACAATTGCCCCAATGATTTATTGCTGCACTATTGTTCACATGAAAGTCAAGGATAGGTTTAGATTTAGGTTTTGGGTATGTAGGGTTAGTGTAGGGTTTTTGTTTGCCTTAGGTTTACAAATCTTTGTTGGTTTATGAAATATGAATACTTAGTAGAAAGATTAAATGAAATGGATCAAGTTTGTCTTCAGGAAACAATGACTTACATTTGCATCATGAGAAACTGAACGAGATCCTCCACATAATTGTTAGGGTAGACGATCCTGTAGTTGTAGGTCACCCGCTGCAAGAGCTGTATACACTGCAAAACCAATAAGGCATAATAAAACCAAAAAATAAAACCAAATTCAGTAAAAGGATTGCATAGTCTTCGGCTGGAATTCTCAAAGAATTGTCCATGGTTTAAAACTATGGAGTGCCATTTGTAAACTGATGGACTAATAATTGAACATGGAAAGTGTTCAATGTTCAATGGGGAAATGTAATTGTAATACTGTTGAGTGCGCCATGTGGCTGCCATAATGCCTTGCTCCCATCATGTGCAGGATCGATTGTGAGTGTGTCCGATGATCGGGGTAATCATATTATTGTAAATCGCTTAGAGACGACGATCAGTCATATTAAGCACTAGATATAAATCAAGTATATTATTATTATTATTATTATTATCATTAATGTACAATTTTATTTATAAGTTACTAATAAATAAAATAAAATTGTCTTACCTGACCAACAACTGTATCATGCGACGAACCTCTCTGGATCTTGAGGAACGACGCAAGGGATGCCGGGAGGTTAAAGGTCAACTGAAGTGTTTCTCTCACATCACAGTCTGCAGCTGTGCGTTGCAAGATTGGCACAAAAATACACACATTAGACCATTGAATTATAAATTTGCATTTATAAAAACAAACTTCACATTGCAATTAGATTGAAGTGAGCTCAAAGTTATCTTCATCATTGGTGGCCTAGCCACTTTTTACTGGCCCTGTGCCTGCAGGCCAGTTCTATTATTGAACATTATTATTGAGGTAATGTAATAATCTGCTTTTTTTGTTCTTTCATTTATTCAGGGCTAAAGATTGCACAAAGGCGATTTGTAAGACTAACATTGTTAGGCAAAGTGTATTGCACATTTGCTGTTCAATCTATACCCATCTGGTCTACTCCCATTTTGTCTAATATCAAGATTTAAATTCTGAGGCTCAGGATGAAGATTTTGGAGGGTTTGGATAATGTAGGAAAAGGTTAGGTTAAAGATTAGCAAAGTGGAGCCAGGGAGGACAAATTTGTAGGTATCAAATTGAATCTTGAGCAAATGAACAAATGGGTGGAAATCAAGCAAACAGAAATCAGTGGCTTACCAATGCTCAAAATTAGAACAGCCTCGCTGGCCCGGGGCCACTGAAAATTAGCATCGGGCCACCAAATCAGATTGTTGCTAAATTCAACTTGCCTAATTGGGCAACCAAATTGTGTATGTTGTACTTAACGTTGGGGCTACCAGATTCACGTTTGGATCCACATGAATTTTATTTTTATTTTTTCGCTTGCCCGGCTGGGCCACAAGAAAAAGAAAACAAATTCTAGCATTAGGCTTACCCAGGTTGAAGAGCTGGGGGTGTATTCTGAAAATGTAGCGGAGATACAAATTTTATCTCCCTAAAATAAAATCGCGCTAAACAATTTTTAAATCGGTATTCTGAAAAAGATTTTAAGGAAATTTTAATGCTTACGCCAGTGTGCGCTGTCAATTAAAGCCTTACTGCTCGTTTGACCAATGAAAATATCGCTTACATCGATATCATTTGCATATGATTTTAAGACCACGTGGGAATAGACCGCTTCTGTAATGTATGCAAATAATATGCGTATGACATAAGACTCTCCGTTGGCAAGCTTACCAATAGTAACTAGGTTCGGCAAGCTAAGTTTGCCGGAGCTTGCCGGACATAGTTACTATTGTTAAGCTTGCCAACGGGGAGTCTGACGTCATACGCATAATATTTGCATACATTACAGAAGCGGTCTATTACGCCGTGATCAAAATTTATATTGCAAGTTTATGTATACTATTTGTTTGAACGTAATCGAGATAAAATAATCACAATGATAAAGTCGGATGTGGATAAGATTCGTTTGGTCTCAAAGATTCATGTTGGAATCGAGTTCGAGGCCATTTTTGGTAATAAACTATTATTACATGTATGTAATGGAAGTATTTCTTCAAGTTGTCTTGTCATTGAGAGACATTACAAACACAGATTGTTTCGTGAAGTCATTAAAGACCCATCTTTTTGTTTAAATCTTCTCCTTCTTCTTCTTCTTCGGGTTATTCTTTTTTTGCACTGTAATAATATTGATCTTTTCTTTACTTGTATAATTGTCTATGTAACTTAAAATGTTGTTTTTGTAGGTTGTAATATATTTTATAAATGTATATTATTATTATTATTATTATTGTTTTTGTTTGGTTGTGCTGTCAGATGATTTGTATGAAAAATTATAATGAATTTAAGGCACAATAATTTATGAATATGTTTATGGGGGGAACAGCTACACTCAGTCGTGACCTTCGAATCTCTGACTTACTTGTGTCCAAAATAAGCGCGTTTAATCTCATGCGCGCACAAAGTTTGCTAAAAGCGCGCCATATGGGTGATTCCATAAATAAGGAACCCAGTTTGTGACATGTGTATTTTGACCCTAAATTCAGTAAATCAACTTTATGTTGAACATCACTTTCTGAAAATTGCATATTGACTAAGTTTCATATAAATGGTGAAAAAATAAATATTCTGAACTAAAATTACAGCGGGTTACCTCCAAATAGAGTGGTTTACGGGGAAAAAATTCGGTTCCTCGTGTAAGTGGGACACCAAAATGCAAAATCTTACATTTGGGCATCCTAAAACATGTTTTTTGCTCATTTTATGTTCTTTTCATAAAAATTGATCATGTTGCAAGCAAAAAATCCACTAAATTAATCAAACTTGTACTAAACCCTAATTTTGGGCCAGGAAAATGATTCCTGGCGGTTCCTCGTGTATGAAAGTGGGACACCAAATCTTAATTCTTGATTTTTTTTTCTAAAATTTGATGGAAAGCTGTCAATGTGTATTCATGTATGTGAAGAAACCACAATTCAAAAACAAATCAAGTAGAATTAACAACAAATAACATGTGATAACATCTGCAAAATTAATCATCAATATATCCCGACGTAATATTTGATGGGACACCAAGGTCATCTGGAAAAATTAAGAATGGCCATAATTTTCAGATTTTATATATTTTCACCACCTATTCTGTCTAAAACTTTAAAACTATGTAAATGCTACTAGAAATGACCCAAAAAAATAGATACACTGTTGCTTGATATGGATTCTACACTCAAAAGTAAAGGTTCCTTAGTAAGCAATTTTTCGGGACACCAAACCTTACACGAGGAACCCATTTATAGAATTTCGCTCATATTTTTATGATTTCAGCTTATTGTTTTCAAAATTGGTTTGTTTTCTATCATTTATGACCTTCTGTTATCCATTTTACCACACCATGGGGCTGCATATCTAACAAATTGACAGTGATGTAAAAATGTCACAACATATTGCCCAAAAAAGTGATAATTTTGGCATTTCTTCCATCAAAATATACAAGTCCGTTTGTAAAATAAAATATTTAAAAAAATTTGTAATGAAGATACACCCCTGCACAACAATATTTAAAAGTAAAAGTGAGCATGGGACTTACAATTTCTTAGCTATGATCTAGTGAAAGCACTCATGTCACTGAAAAAGGTATTTTTCTAGCGAGACCTGAATTTATGGAATTACCCATATCTACACCCGTATAAACGGGTTGGTTTGTTTATTAATAATTCTATTCCCGTAATGTAATCAATCAAACTAATTTGCTTTATATTATGTCTCTTTGTCGAACCGATAATTTCGTCGAAACATCGCCCCTTCTATAGCCGATCGAAGCGACGGCCGGGCCGCAGGCGGCCATGCGCGTGTTGATGCTCGTGGAGTATTCGTGCTCCAAGAAGCGCTGCCATAGCTTGCTTTTCGATTCAAGTCACGGAGATAAAACTGCTACTTAGTGATTTTAAGTTCTGTTGTAAATTTTATGTTAAAATTATTTTCAGAATACCGATTTGCCTCATTCCATGGCAACTAAAATAAATTTTAGCGCTGGCTTAAAATTTGTAGTGACGTAGATAAAAATAAAATCGCAGTTTCAGAATACCGATTTCCTTAAAAAAAATTTAGTGACGTAGATACAATAAATTTTAGCTTAAAATCGATTTCAGAATACACCCCCAGGACCATGGTCTTGAGCGAGAGGTCAAGTGGGGTCATGGGGTCATGCAAGAGGTCAACCATGCAGGTCTGGCATTCACTAGGGAGCAGCTAGTGAGGGGAGAAGTACAATTTTAAAGAAGCATTCTTCTCACAATACAATTTTAAACTTACCTAGGGTTGAAGAGCAGGACCATCGTCTTTGAGCGAGAGGTCAAGTGGGGTCATGGGGTCATGTAAGAGGTCAACCAGGCAGGTCAGGCATTCACTGGGAAGGAGCTGGCGAGGGGAGAAGTAGCCAGGGACTTGTCTCTGGATGTGATGCCAATCAACACCTGAATATAGATATGGAATTAACATATACATGAGATAATATTAGTGCACTTGATTTGTTAATTGTTCTGGGAAACATGAATACAAATACAATAGCTGTAGATAAAGTAAAGAGGGGAGAACAACTTTCAACCTTCAATGATTTATTTAGCATATTTTTCAGGGGCTATATTTCAATCTTGCAAGCACCACTGATCTCACGACGGAAGTGGCCTTCCATCTTGATTAACATGGTTCATGACTTCCTTACATTGTACATCATGATTTTTTTCCCCATTACTTCAAGGTTTTCCAGGCCTTTAAGATCCCCAGATACATACCGTACCATATATATGCCAAGATCCTTGATTTTAAACTTACATCTAGCTGGACTCTGGAGATGTATAAGGTTGGGCATCGCTCTGGTTGCGGCTGGTACTGGTTGGCAGCAAGCACAACTGATCTCACGACGGAAGTAGCCTCCATCTCGGTTGTTTATCATCAGTTTTCGCAGTCTCACCTCAAGATTTCTGATCAGATCAGGGAATAAAACAAGTTCCTACCATTAAAATAAACAAAAATTTGGTATGATGTAGTATAAATGTACTTGTTTATCAAGATATGACATTGGCAACACTCATATTTCAATTGTACTGATTTGTGGGTTGGCTGTATTATAAGCACAAGTGCAACTAATAAAATCTCACAACTGAAGTATATAGCTTGCATCTTGATTTTATTTCACCATTTTTGCGGGCAGGATTTCTGATCAGGGAATGAAACAGTTCCTGACATTATAATGAACAGAAATGTTGTGGACATGCAGGTAAAGGTAAACAAAGCGTAAACAAAAAATCCTGTCTCGGAACCGGCTCGGTAGAATTACAAATTATTAACGGGATCCTGGATCGTCCCGGTTCCCTTGTGTATGAGCAAAAAACTGCCTGTACCCATGCACACACAGTTTGCTTATGTTGGAGACATACCATATACATTTGCCCAGGTTCAGTGGACATGCATATCATACCCAAACTCACAACCACATGTGAACTCAGGGCCATGTGTGTAAGATCATGTTTGGTGCGAATTTTTTATGACTACAAGAAACACATTGTTTGAAAAGTTGGTTATCTAAAAAAAAATGAGGAGGCAGCATTGGGGTAATTTATTTTGGGGGTGTGCCAGTGTTGGGTTATGTGGTTTGTTTTGGAGTTATGTTCAATAAAGCATACACAGGAAAAGCAAGTTCTCGATATATCTTTGTGGGAGTCAAGAAAAAAACTAAAAAAGTATATTCAAAGGTTGGGGTAAGCTTTCCAAAACAGGTGGGGGGGGGGGGGCATTCCCCTTTAAAAAAACCTTAAACCTCTTGTATAGCTCTACACAAATTCAGGTAATTGACTTCAAGACTCAACCTGTTAAAACATTGTGACCTTCTTTGCCACTGGTCACAGCCACATGTCGTAAATCTGTCATAAGACATAACTACTGCAGTTTACTTGAGCCAATCCCATTTTTTTCTTATATGTACCAGTATACAAATTTGTTATTATTACTGGAGAAAAATGGGTTGCCAAACGAGAATTATTAAAAGAAGGGCCAATTCTCGGACTGCTCCGTTTCCCCGGTTTGAAGGCATAACCCTCGGAAATCCCTTCTCGTC
Organism: Echinarachnius parma; assembly: GCA_037951105.1. NCBI lineage: Eukaryota > Metazoa > Echinodermata > Echinoidea > Clypeasteroida > Echinarachniidae > Echinarachnius > Echinarachnius parma. The sequence goes on from JBAMJV010012141.1 coordinate 51,373, forward strand.
TCGGATCGGATAACAGCACTATCTGATTGTATTGCAAACATTTGTTCATCTTACTACCGTAAAACTCCGTGTATAAGATCGCACTTTTTTTCTGTCGGAAAATTTCAAAGGTGGGGGGGTGCGTCTTAACACAGGTTACAGCAAAAAAAAAAAAAAAATTATTATTATTTTTTTTTTGTTTTGTTTTGGACACCCTGTAGTCATGATTGAATGTGTATTTAACACATGGTTTAGGGCATGACAAGAGCTTGCTGGTCAGTTGCAGCATTCAGCAATATATACCTTTTTTCTCACACCACAAATAATTGGCTTACAGATGTAAACATTGCAAGTTTATTGAGCAGTAATACTGCTAATGAATATTCATACATTGGTGAGTCAGCAAGTACTAATTAAATATGCAGTTTTTAACCAGTGGTTATAAATTTTGCTCATAATTAAAAATAGTTGTTAGTAAATTTAGGAAATTGCATTATATTTAGTGAGTATATGAGTGCTCATGAATATTCCATGAATATGAATATGAATATTTATGAGCACAGTGTTACTGCTCAATAAATGTGCAAGTTTGTGTACTAAAACCACTATTTTTATGTGAGGAAAATGACATTGATGAATGCTACATTCAACATTAAGCTATTGTCATGCCCTAGACCAGTGGTATAAGCATTCCAACATCACTTCAGGGTCTTGATAAAAACTACAGGGTGTCCAATAAAAACATTTACAAAATAAAATTTAAAAAAACGATTTTTTTTTTTTTTTTTTTTTTTTTTTTTTTTTTTTTTATTTTCTTTTTCTGTGAAAGTTGGGGGTTGCGTTTTATACACGAGTGCGTCTTATACACGGAGTTTTACGGTAAGTTGTTACTAACAAATTTTATAAAATAATAACAATTGGCTCCTACTACAGATCGATCTGACGCGTAAGTCCGACGACCACCACTAAACGTGCGCGTCAGATCTGCCGTCTATTTGGATCGGGCGGGTGACTTGAATGGAGACCAAAGCGCGATCATCGATCGTTTCAGAAAGTCGCGATACGACACAGAGAGAAGTCGAGGAGGTGCATAAATCACTCCATTTGATGCAGAATGGAGCGAAAATCATCATTTTGATCCACCCATAGTTGTATCAGTTTCTATCACATATTTATCTGCTAATCGGTGGTAAGCTTTCATATGATCATGTATCATTTTAGCACAATTATCGTGCACATAAAATAATAAATTCGGCGGGCACTATATTATTATTAGCTCTCGACTCAGAACGCTAGAGAGTATGCATTGCGGTGTCCGAATATGGCCCCCCTAATGTTTAACAACCGGATATCTGAAAAAAATATCTTGAAGAGTGCCACAACATTCGTCAAGAATGAACTTCAAATGAAGATGAAGACAATGCCATACCTTATTTTGCCGACTGCGATCGTAATTGTCCGTAAATTTTTGTAATGGCCGATTGTGCATTTCACTCCGCAAAAAAATCACATTGAAAGCAGGGTGCCGTAATATGGCCCCCCCTATTTACATGATTTCAAAGGTCCGTTTTCTTGATAAATGATCAACTTTTTCCAATAAAAGTGCCATCAAAGTGTTCTTAAAATCTTCAAGATTACATTTATCCACAAAATATTTGTATAAACTTGACAAATCTGCCGAATCTGAGCAGATTCTGAAACGATGTCATTTATCCCTGTGCAAACAAATTTCCCATTCATTTGTACACACTTGACTTTTAGCGCGCAGAAGATGGTTTTTGATTGCGCGATGAGTCTTATTGCGCTTAACCACAAAGCGAAATAGATAAGCAAAAGAAGTTCACTGCGCGGAATTATCTGTGTTAATGC
>JBAMJV010012142.1:0-37468 GCA_037951105.1 Echinarachnius parma
GATGCTTCTATTTTGTGCGAATGTACCGTGTTAATCATCGCTCACTGCGGGGTCAGCGAATCAGGAACAATAGCACAAATCACGTGATTCTGGCGTTCTTCAGAAAATTTTACTTTGCCTGTTTGAAAGACGAAATACACGTTTTTGGGGCACCGCTGCATTGTTGAATGACGAATTACTGTCACAACCACGGAAGGACAACGATGCAAAATGTGAACCATTTTCAGAATTTCAAAATTCGAATACCGACATGTTATGCATGAAATGCATCTCTACAATATTCTTTGGAACTTATTGATATTCACGGGTGAAAATATTCTGTATTTATTTTTAAATTACTCTTTGGGAAATCTCGTCGAGCATCTTTCGCAACTAAAACAAGACCTCCGCTCGCAGAGAAGCTTTTATAACACGCATCTCTATAGAAATTTTTTTTTTAAATCAATAGCAATATGATCACCCGGCTTCTATGACGTCATTTTCATGGTATAGTGCACTATACCATGCAAATGAGGTCACGGTATAGCACATTTCCCCATGGGCATTACTATGTTTGGTCACATGACGCTATGTAGACCAATCACTGAACAGGATTTCATTAATGAAGGATATAATATCAAATGTGCATTTCTTACACAAAAAACTCAAACATACTATGTTCTAATCACCACTGATTATAATATTATAAAATAGTATTTCTTCACCCAATAAAACCACATAATTTTAATCAGCAATAAAGGCCCAATCAATTCAAAATAAGAATATTTATGGCTGCTGACGTCGGCCATTTTGAAAAATTGGCTGCCATATCGGATTTCAGGTTGTAAACTAGGTCTTTATCATCAGAATTATATAAAATATGAATTCCTCATCCCATAAAACCCCATACACCGTGTTACAATGTATAACCATTCAAAATGGCCACCACCATTGATTTTAGGGTTAGAAAAGAGTATGATAATCAGAATGATATCTAATATGAATTTCTCACCCAATACAACTCCATAAACCATGTTCTGTTTACTATTGAAGGCTTTATCATTCAAAATAACAATATTCATTGTGGTCCAAGACGGCCATTTTGAAAATTGGCTGCCATCTTTGATTGGATTGTAAAACAATTGACAAATTGGCATATCAACATTAAATATGTTATATCAAATCAAGAACAGAAATAATAACCCTTGCACATAAAACTACCCAACCCTTGCAAAATCAGGGTTCTTTAATGGCCGATGGCGGCCATTTTGAATTTTGGGGCTCTAAAAAACTATGCCCACATTTTTGCGAGGGTCGAACCCCGCTCTATGTTTTTGATTTAACCCTCATAGGTGACGAGTCCACATACACACTAACCTTGCCGGCCCACTGTCACAGAATTGCCCGAAATGGCCCTACAAATACCTTCATGTTCTAGGCATTTAATCGTAAATTAGTGGTGAAAAAATAAACACACTTAATATAGCGTACCGGTGCAACAATGGGACACGATTTAGAAAAGAAAATATCGAAATAAGATTCTACACTGTTAAACGTAATTGTTCCTAGAAAGGAACATTCACATTTGTTAATTTCACAAATGAATTCACAATTTATATTACCTCTCTAAATGGCTTTACTCGTTATCATGTATTTTTTAGCATTGGCAGGTGTCCGACTTGCAGATGGCCACAATAACCACGAAGGGCGAGTAGAAATATTCGCTAACGGCCAATGGGGGACTGTCTGTGACGATGGATGGGATTTGGACGATGCCGATGTTGTTTGCAGAGAATTACACTTGAAACACGGTGCGGAATCCGCCACAGTGCGCGCCAGCTTTGGCGAAGGAAAAGGACCGATCTGGCTTGATGATGTTCGATGTACAGGCTCAGAAGAGAAACTTATACATTGTCATACCGCTTCCTTAGGCATCAATGATTGCCAACATGATGAAGACGCAGGTGCCATTTGTAAAGGTAATAACCTTGTCAATAAGTAGTGTCATATTTGTTATACCAAAAATTACGTCTCTCATTATCACTACGTTTACCTGAAGAAATATATTTCACAATTGCCGTGACAAAGCTATCAAGTTGTTATGTTCTTCGCGCTTAGTTCGCATTATATTTTAACATGGTCAACAATTATTGTCCTTATTCATTACTTGATTTACGAATTGCAATTATCATGATGTGAACTTGAACGAATTCAATCACTAGATGAAAGCCAAACTTCCTCTTGAGAACTTGAAGGAAAACACCCGCTCCTACATAGCCATAGTTGTTTTTGTTTTTTAACAGCAAGACTATATTTGACACCTATAAGATATGCATGAGTATTGGTTCTCTGTGAAAGTTTTCGCTTAGATTTTAATCCATGTGAGAGTAAACTAATAGTAAGGACATCTGATTCAGAATTATTTCACTCCCAGTGTTCGCATTATTGTAAAATTCTGATGATTTTGTTTCGTATTATTGTGTCCTCATCTCGACATGCTTGAGGCATCGAGACATCCCCGAAACAATTAAACAGTAATTTGATTCTGGGCTTATGGTGCCGTCACACCGAGCTACGCTTCTTCAACGCTCTCGGACAATAGCTCATCACAAGCACTGGAATATATTTGCAAAATGTCTTTTGTTCGATGGGGAATGAATGGCAAGATTATCTCACATGCGTGAAAAGATAACCTCCATGCAAATGCAAATGAACAGATAATACCCCCTGAACAAAAGTAACCCCTACGCTTCTACTACGCTCGTTTTGGGTGTGTTCAAAACAAACGTGGCGGTGCCACGATCTGAACTTTTGTTCAGGGAGCTATTGTCTGTTCATGCATGGTAGGTTATCTTTTCACGCATGTGAGATAATCTTCCCATTAATTCCACATTGAACAAAATACATTTTGTAAAAGGCCACTCTAGCTACTCGTACCTACAATGCTTCCCCTTGCGCTTCCAAATGTATCAATTGAGATTAGGAGCGTGGTAGAAGCGTAGTAGGTGTGACGGGGTATTATACAGAGCGTATCAAAAAAAGCGTTACACTTTTGAAAAATCTGTCAAAATTACATTTCAAAATATTTTGAAGATTTGTTCATGTCGATAGATGCCCAATAGTCTCATCTATCAAGTGCCACTAACAAAACCAATTTTCGTTCACGCTGGGGCGAACACTGACTGTTTTTGTCTAGAGTGTGAAAAATGACTTGCGCCAAATTGAAAGAAGAGGGAAAATTGAACCAGCAGTGCGAATAAGTACTCCCATTCAAACAAATTGCTCTTTGCCAGAAAATTCCTAGACTAGCATAACCAGTGGCGGGAGAGAGGGGGGGTGGAATCGTAGAAAAATTTCAAAGCCGAGGCCAGGTCCGGTGCACAATTTTCAAGGCCGATACCAAGACCCAGTGGTTAAGAATCCGGTAAGCGGGAGAGGGGGGTGGGGGCGGGGTAGTCGTAGACAATTTTCGCAGCCGACACTGCAAATTTTAGACATTTTCAAGACCGTGGCCAGGTCCGGTCCACAATTTTCGAGACCAAGACCAAGACCAAGACCCAGTGGTTGAGAATCCGGTAAGCAGGAGGGGGGTGGGGGATGGGGGGGGGGAGGTGGTAGTTGTAGAAAATTTTCTCATGCGAGACCGCGAATTTTCGACATTTCCGAGACCGAGGCCAGGTCCGGTCCACAATACCCAGTGGTTGAGAATCCTGTAAGCGAGGGCGGGGGTGGGGTGGGGGGGATAGTCGTGGAAAATTTGACATTTTCGATGTTGAGAGCACAGTTTTTCACACTTTTCGAGGTCGAGACCATCGAAAATGACGGTCGAGACCATTTGAAATGGTGGGGGGGGGGGGGGGGTTAAACCCCCCAAAATTGTTTGGCTTAAGGGGGGTTTGACTCCCCCCCCCCCCCCCCCCCCCCCTCAAGGTACGCCTATGATCATAACATAATCCTAAATTTATGCAAAGGAGCAATTTGTTTTAATGGTAGTACTTATACGGACTGGTGGTTTAATTTTCCCTCTTCTTTCAATTGGGCGCAAGTAATTTTTCACTCTCTGGACAAAAACTGTCAGTGTTCGCCCAAGCGTGAACGAAATTTTGTTTTTGGTTAGTGGCACTTGATAGATGAGAGTATTGGGCATCTATCGACATGACCAATTCGTCAAAATATTTTGAAATGTAATTTTGACAGATTTTTCAAAAGTGTAACGCTTTTTTTATACCCTCTGTATAGATCTATTCTTCCCAATTCAAAAGGTATTGTGTGTGTTTTATTCATATTGAAGTATAAACAAATGTCTAAAGAGTGTATATATTTGTTAAGTGTAGTCGTGTTGCACAATCACATTAATTTGCAAACATTTAAAAAGCAGATTGCAAAATATAGGGAATCCCCTTCTGTACAAATTGAGAGACTACAATATAGTCTCACATACACGCACATACGCTCTAATTGACTTGCATAACTTCCATAACTGTCTAAGCGCATGCGCATTTGCTTCTGGGTACGGATTTCGCAGGTCACGGATTTAGCACCACACCGGGTAAGGAGAATGACTACGGTGTTTTCGCTCAGCGACGTACGAAGCTTTCAACGACGCGGGAGCGATCTATTGCCACGTCCGCCGTGCTCAAACAACTCTAGTTTACAAGCAGTTTCGCTAATTCGGTGAACGCGGACGTACGTACGTAGACTGCATGACGTCACCTCTCCTTATCACAAGCAATGCATAGACAATGCATGGCTGGCTTGTATTGTTGACACGCCAATATATGCATTGTCTATGTACTATGTGCGCACGAGGGGCGCACGACTGCGACGAGTCTCCGAGTCGCGTCGTCGACCGAGCCACAAAACGGCTTTTTAATCATATTTGGATTAATTGTTTTGATCCAAGGAAAATGTGTGCCAAGTACAACTCGTCGCATGCCCTGCATAAGGGCACTAGCAGGCAATTTCGCACCAATTTTCAGTTTTCATTTTTTTTTCATAAATCGATAGAGTTTTGAAAGATCTACCTTTTAAAAAAATCCCCAGCTTCGAAAAATAAATATTTGTTGAGTTATCATCAATAGTTAAAAAGGCGTTAGCTCTTGCAGAGCCGTCTTCCTTCCCGGCAGAAGGGCACTATAAGGCACTGCGCATGCGCACATTGCCTATGCCCTTTCGCAGCAGACCGATGTCCATACTCCGACCCAGCAGAAGGGTGCTAGCATTAGGTAAGCGTGAAAATATCTGGTTATGATTTACTTTAAATTATGTGAAGGATATGTTCGGCAGACATACAAATGTTATTCCTACCACTTTTCGGAGTGAAATTCATAAAATAATCATGAACAAATCAAATAAACACAACTTTATCTCTCGTCGGTCCCATACGTTCATCTTCGTGTGTGGACATTTATAACACGTATGCATGTATACAAATCAAAATTGATACTGGGCCTGGGGCCCGAGATAAGTTAATGATAAGTTAATAACATCAATATTATTTGGGTTAGTCGTAGTCAGGAGATCTAGATAAGCTGGTCTTGGGCCTGGTTAACCTAGGCTTAGCCTAGGCTAGACTAGGTCTGAGATTGTAGTCTGTACACCACAAGTCTTACTCTAAGTCTAAGTCTAAAGTCTGAAAGTTAGAGAGTAAGAATATGATTAAGATGAGTACTCAGTGAGTCACTAGTCAGCTAGTAAATTTATAAGACTCTTATACATGTATTAGCTGACTAGTGACTCACTTAGTACTCGTCTTAATCTTATTCCTACTCTCTAACTTTCAGAATAGACCCCTTAACAAGCCTACTACGAGTTTATTGTGAAATTTGCATTAGATTGGGACGTTTGATTGTTTTTGACATGATTCGCCCTTCATATGTTCTATTATTTACTCGCAGCTTATGACAGCTGATCGCAGCTATGCCCAGTATGCTGCGTTCCCACTATCACGATTCGCGTCACGATTGAAATCGTGGTCTTAATCGTGGTGATCCTATCAGATATCAGATCGTAAGGTCAATCGTGGCAATCGTATTGATCGTAGGAAATTGTTGGACGGTTCAAAAATTTCTGCGATCAACACGATTAATTTTCAATCGTGATCGTCGCATCAGATCGTATTGGATCGTAACAAAGCGCATATAATCGTGCTTCCAAATCGTGGTGATCGGGATTAACCTTGGACAAGACAAACACCTCGCTCTGTTGAGATGTGCTGCGATCTCCAACGCAGTGGGACGCTCTGTCGGGTACCATTGTTCACGACCTGACACGAATGACTCACGAGCAGATACGACTTGATACGAGTAGATACGAGTAAATGCGAGTAGATACGAGAAGTCACGCTTTTCACAGACGTTCACGATCTGTTACGAGTTATCGCGCCCATTTATATACCGGACCCGGATTGAATGCGCCTCATTCAGCGATCTTCACTTGATGAAAGCACATCTTTACTGTCAACTTGATTTTGCTAGTAATTTGTGGAGCCTTTGAGAGATGCCACCCAAGGGTACCAGACGCAACGCAAGAAGGGAAAGGGCCAGACTGTCCCACCCCTTGAGCATGAACCAGTAAATCCACAGCTGGCACCAGAGGAGGCAGAGGAGACCATCCCCACCCATAAAGCCAAGAGAAAGAAAACAGTAACTGCCTTTACTGAAGAGTAAAAGGAGGAAACCATTGAGTTCCTCATGAGAAATGAGGTCCTCAAACGCCTTGCGGGTTGCGGGGATGTCACCCAAAATGTTCGAAATGTGGGCTGTGATTGTGCGTTATGATGTAGTCATTGCTCGCACAGTGATTAAAGTCATACCTGTAAAGTGTCCAAATCCACGAAAATCCACAAATGTCCCTTTAGTATGAAGATAATTATCATTTAAATCTTTTATTTCAATCACGTTGATTAACGCTTTTGATAAAAAGTACAATTGTCACCGCTGAGAACGTCCGCATGCAGCACTCGTGAGAACATTCCGGAGATTGAACTTTGAGCCGAGCGAGTACAAATTCCATGAATTCTGTACTACGTGTGTAAACATACACGGGTGCGGATATCTCAAACGGATCATTCATTACTGCGAAAAAAGTATGGCAGACCATCAGTATTCGGTGGTAAAATATGAACTCAATATTTGTTTTTTTCACTAGGTAAACAGTGTTCGTTTTCTTTCAAACTTTCACAAATCTTTCAATTGTATTTTACAATGATATTGATATAGGATTGAAGTCTCAAATGTCATTTTGTGCAATATCTGACACTTTACAGGTATGACTTTAAATAGCCGTTAGTGGTCTCTCGCCGGTGTCACGCTAAATCCGTACGCACTGCCATATCCGTACGCAGTCGCAAATGCGCATGTGCACCTGTGGGAAAGTTGCCTGCGAAATTCGTTCCCATTCATGCCATTTGTAATAAAGCATGCAAAATGCTTCCTTGAGGCTCCTTGCGGATAGATACGAGAAGTCACGCTTTTCACAGACGTTCACGATCTGTTACGAGTTATCGCGCCCATTTATATACCGGACCCGGATTGAATGCGCCTCATTCAGCGATCTTCACTTGATGAGAGCACGTCTTTACTGTCAACTTGATTTTGCTAGTAATTTGTGGAGCCTTTGAGAGATGCCACCCAAGGGTACCAGACGCAACGCAAGAAGGGAAAGGGCCAGACTGTCCCACCCCTTGAGCATTAACCAGTAAATCCACAGCTGGCACCAGAGGAGGCAGAGGAGACCATCCCCACCCATAAAGCCAAGAGAAAGAAAACAGTAACTGCCTTTACTGAAGAGTAAAAGGAGGAAACCATTGAGTTCCTCATGAGAAATGAGGTCCTCAAACGCCTTGCGGGTTGCGGGGATGTCACCCAAAATGTTCGAAATGTGGGCTGTGATTGTGCGTTATGATGTAGTCATTGCTCGCACAGTGATTAAAGTCATACCTGTAAAGTGTCCAAATCCACGAAAATTACTTGGAGCTTCCTCGTTTCTCTTCTACCGTGTTGTTTAGCTCATGGTAAAAGAAGAATAAAAGAGGGTTTGATTTTTTCAAATGTCCCTTTAGTATGAAGATAATTATCATTTAAATCTTTTATTTCAATCACGTTGATTAACGCTTTTGATAAAAAGTACAATTGTCACCGCTGAGAACGTCCGCATGCAGCACTCGTGAGAACATTCCGGAGATTGAACTTTGAGCCGAGCGAGTACAAATTCCATGAATTCTGTACTACGTGTGTAAACATACACGGGTGCGAATATCTCAAACGGATCATTCATTACTGCGAAAAAAGTATGGCAGACCATCAGTATTCGGTGGTAAAATATGAACTCAATATTCGTTTTTTTCACTAGGTAAACAGTGTTCGTTTTCTTTCAAACTTTCACAAATCTTTCAATTGTATTTTACAATGATATTAATATAGGATTGAAGTCTCAAATGTCATTTTGTGCAATATCTGACACTTTACAGGTATGACTTTAAATAGCCGTTAGTGGTCTCTCGCCGGTGTCACGGTAAATCCGTACGCACTTCGAAATCCGTACGCAGTCGCAAATGCGCATGTGCACCTGTGGGAAAGTTGCCTGCGAAATTCGTTCCCATTCATGCCATTTGTAATAAAGCATGCAAAATGCCTCCTTGAGGCTCCTTGCGGCACAAAGTGTTGTCAAAACCCGACGGTGGATTAAGAAACTCCATTTTCGCCATTTAAAAATTTGATAAAACATGCGTCAATTTGTTATTATCATGAAATTGCTGCGTAATAATGGTCACGATTTTTGCAAGAAACGCACCATAACTGTCTAAGCGCAAGGAGAATGACTACGGTGTTTTCGCTCAGCGACGTACAAAGCTTTCAACGACGCGGGAGCGATCTATTGCCACGTCCGCCGTGCTCAAACAACTCTAGTTTACAAGCAGTTTCGCTAATTCGGTGAACGCGGACGTACGTACGTAGACTGCATGATGTTACCACTCCTTATCACAAGCAATGCATAGACAATGCATGGCTGGCTTGTATTGTTGACACGCCAATATACTTAGCTGGTTATAAGACTAGTTAAGAAGAAAAAAAACTCACCTAAAACTCTTGAAATTCGTCGAAATAGAATCCATGCTTCAGCTGGCAGTGCACTACACGTGCGAGCGATTGTGAAGAATGTTTACCTCGCTACAAGCGCGCTGATTATTTATTGACTGATCGTGCGGTCGCATAATGACCGACGTAATTCTGGCCAAGGCCCGTCGCAGATTTCAACCCAACAACAGTCGGCCCGCTATTACTAGGAAGTTCTCGATTTTGCACACGAAACGTAAGATTCTCCGTCCGCGTTGAGGTTGCGAAAACACACTATTATCGCCTGAGCGTCGCCTATTCTCACAATAATGGGCGATTTCAAGTATGGTGTTTAAAGCTGGTTTTAGTGTTTATTAAACACTAAATCGGGCTTAAACACCATACTTGAAATGACTTAGTGTTAGGATGGTGTTAACATGATGACCTCTGATTTCACCGTTGTACAAACTTCCGTTTCCGACAGGCGGTGTTTATTGATATGGCAATATACTATCGTAGATGGTGTTGAGCTAGTGTTAGTGTTTATTAAACACTAACTGCAGCCTTAACACCGTACTTAAAATGAGTTGGTGTTAGAGGTTTGACCTCGTACTTTCGGCAGTGCCACGTGGTTGCTGGTGTTTAGCGTCGTCTGCTAATCTGCCCAGTAGTGTTAGTGTTGACCCTGTATACGCAAAACTCCATAGAGATAACAACTCCCGTATGGATCGAAATGAAAGTCATTTCAAGTTCAGATCGAGTTGGTGTTAGTGTTAGTGTTAAAGTGGGCATTAAAATCACAATTCCGAACTGAAATGGTGGTGTTTTCGTTTGTCTGAGCATGTAAAAATATATCAACCTAGATAATTTGTGAAATTTTACTTGTCGTATGCCAACAATATGCTTAACCCTAAACAGGTCGGGCTATTTTAGGTCTTTGTACTGCCGGGGGGGGGACATTATGGCCTCCTTAAGATCTCGGCCGCGAAGTGGCCGATCGTCGTGAAAGTTTGCACCCATGTTAGAGGGATAGTTGAGTTCTGGTAAAGAGAGTACAGTTTTGGTCAACCGAAACCTGCACATTAAATTACAGACTAATAGTCTTAACTCTAACATGCTTGAACATGTTGAAAGGAATTCAAAATCACAAACGACTGAGTAAAAAGCCTTTTATCATTCAAAGAGAGGCGTACAAACTCAAGATGGCGCTCTCTAAAAACACATTGGTTTAAACCGTTTTAAATAAAATATTGTGCATGTGAAGGTTCGTAAAAATAGTGATTAGATAGAGAGATAATCAACAACTATTAAACAACTTTTTTTAAACATTTTTAAAAAGACGAAGCATTTTTTTAAATTTTGTAACGGTTGGTTCAAAATTAGCTAATATTTGTGGGGCCCCACATTTATAACAAATCGTTATGTTTATGGATATTTCAGCCGTTTCTGAACCGATTTTGATTAAATGAAGTTTATTCTGTCACTAAAATATTATGCTCTTTCAAATGTTACACTCATTTTTTTATTATCTCACACAAACTTTGTTACATAGAGTAACTATGATATAAAGACTAGAAAGTGAACTCGGCCAAAAAATCTCTCAAATTAGAAGCGATTTATCTAGGTCTTGAATATTCATGAGGCGCCGGATGATCCCATGTAATGCTATTTCTCACGTAAAAGTATTTGAAGTGTTTTTAAACTGTACAGCAGCGAAATTCTACTGAGCATGCGCAGTTCAACTTGCGCGCTGTATTTATATGATTTGCATATTTACACACAAATTTTCTCATTAGCATATCATTATTATTCATGAGATGTTTTTTCTCTCATAAAAGCACGTGTAATGTTTATGTACTACAATGTTGATTATGTTTTTTTTACAATTTCATCAGTTAACTATTTCCCTTGCTAAATGTACCATGTACATCTTTGAGTAAATCCTATTATAGAATGGGTTGATAAATCCCTGCAATCTGATTGGTTGAGAGCAAAATTTGTGCAGACAATTAATTGTACTGGATGCATGAAAAGTCATGCGTCCGGTAAAAAAATCATGCGTCCGGTAAACATTTCATGCGTCCGGTAAAAATTGGGCACGCTCCCCAATTATTTTACAAAAACAATCAAAGTCATATCTAGACCATAAAAAAGATTATAAATGGGCCACTTGCCCCCATGCAATTATTTAAACTTATTAAAACTAGGAGAAAGAGAAGACACAAATATAAGTCTGCCCCCAGAACAATCTATGTGCCTTCCCAATCTTTTTGACCACACTATGTTACTGACCCCATATTTCTTCAATTTACATTTATAATTATGATCTTTTAATGCAAGTTATACAGTTCACTATTTGAAATCTCATATTCAATTCAGTGTTGTTGTTTTTTTTTCAAACAGAATTCAGACACAAAATGTACACATGAAATATAACGGCTAGCACCTAAAACAGGCATGAAGCAAGTAGCTTAATCGTCGAGTTGGCAAAATAATGTTGTTGTGAGAAAATGAAAAACTGAGTGTCAAATTTGAAAGAGAATACAATTTTAATGGAAGAATAAACTTTATTTGATCAAAATCGGTTCAGAAACGGCTGAAATATCCATAAACATAACCATTTGTAATAATTGTGGGGCCCCACAAGAATCCGATAATTTTGAACCAGCTGTTAAAATTTGTTTTAAAATGCCTCCTCTTTTCAAAAGAGTTTTTTTAGATAGTTTTTTATATCTCTCTATCTAATTACTATTTTAACAAAACATCACATGCACAATATTTTATTTAAAATTGTTTAAACAAATGCGTTTTTTGAAAGCGCTCACTTCAGTTTAAACAGCTCTTTTTTAATGATAACAGGCTTTTTACTTCGTCATTTGTAAATTTCTATTCCTTTTGAGCATGGTGGAGTTATAATTATTAGTTAGTAATGTAATGGTGTAGGTTTTGATTACTAAAATTCAGTTTGACTTAAACTGTAATCTCTCTACCAGAACTCAACTATCACTTTTATAATTCCCGGCAGTAACTTGTGATTTAATTATTACATTAAAAAATGTGAATTTTTTAATATTTAATCTAATGAAGACTTTGTCAAAATGAACCAATACTTTAGCACCAGTAAACAAAATAATAATAACCAGGGTCGGTATTCAATTCAATACTTTAAAATACAAATTTACTTAGCATTTTTATAGGCTGAGAACTTGTATTAAAATCGTTTTTTTGAATTTTACTTCAGTAAGTCTAAATTAAAGGGGTAGTTTAGTTTTGGTAGAGAGGGCGCTGCACATCACACTTTTTTGTGAGGTAATGAAAAACTGAGTGTTGAATTTGAGAGAACATGCAATTTTAATGGCAGAATAAACTTAATTTGGTCAAAATCGACCTAGAAATGCCTCAAATATCAATAAATATATCTGATCTTATAATTATTTGGTGCCCAAATATTTGTTCAAAAAATTAAAAAATGCTTGCACTTTTTCAAAAATGTTCAAAAGTGTTTTTTTTAATAGTTTTTGATGATCTCTTTATTTAATCATTATTTCAATAAAACATCATATGGATAATTTTGTTTGGAAAATGGTTGAAACCAATGCCTTTTTAGAAAGCGCCCTCTTGTGTTTTAATGGCTCTTTTTGAATGATAACGGGCTTTTTACTTAGTCGTTTGTAATTTTGTATACCTTTCGAGCATGGTGGAGTTATAACTATTAGTTTATAATGTTACTGTCCAGGTTTGGTTACTAAAGTTCAGCCTTAACACAACTGTACTACCCCTTTAAATATTTGAAGACATAATGACACCAAAATTTGGGCAACATTTTCAGTTGATGAAATAATCAAAGCTCAGTTTTGGCTAAGTAATCTACATTTTTACTTGTATGGAATCAAATACCGTCCCAGAATTAAACCTCTCGCCTTATTTAACATTTTGTTGGCTGTCTTGCCATATGTAATTACAAACAAAAATAGGTCAAACCTGTCTTTTAGAAACCACCTGTCAATAGCAACCATATCCTGTCTGCAATGGCCACAAAAGTGATCTAATGCAGAGGAAAAGGTAGAGAACCTATGTAGAAAACACCTGTCTACAATCTACAGTGGCCTATTTTCTTAGTTCCATGGATGGCCACTATACACAGGTTTTACTGTGTATAACAAATGACTCACTCGACCGCATGGTCAATATCATTTTTTTTTTTTATAATTGTCCTGATGTGTGTGTGCCTATTCAGCACCATATTTGTAGACATGGCCGATCTTCCATGGGCTCCCTTAAATCATTGCTTGAGTCCTCTGGCTTGCTGTCCATGCAGTCTATTCACCTTGATACTGGTAGAACTTGATCTGTTGAATCAAGAACAAATACACAAAACAAAACATACGTTACTATAGAAACTAGAAGTATTGGTTTAATTTTGAAAGGTGTGTGTACTTTCTACCACTCTAGCTCTGTGGGTGTCTATTTTGTTTGCTTCTAAAATTTAATTCCATGAGGTAATTATTGTTTCCTAGAATATTGCTTCATAAAATTTGCAAGACATTTAATTTTATCTTAGATATAATGTAAACAAATACAATCATTAAAAAATAACCTTGTTATAAATATAGCCGGGAGTTGTATTTTGTATGCCATAATTTCAATTGAGATATATATCAAATCTTTTCACCAAATGCAGTAATTATAATATTAATATTTACGAATAAGTGTTAGAATAGTACAAACATCTAATATCACTATTTGTTATACAAATTGACAGAAATGTAATCAGTAAAAAAAAGTTGATTACCTGTTGGGTGTGATGATCCACGTCATGCATTGCTAATGGGTGAAAAGGAAGAGAGTTGACATGAAGCACACCTTAGCCGAAGGAATCTCCAACAAATGAAGCACCAGAATCAGACTGCTGTAAACGGAAGAAATTAACAAAATATCTACATTAATAATAAACAAACATAATCCGATTATGAATTTGTTTATATCACAGTAAATACTCAATTCAAGAGCACTTAGACAGTGTCCATCGTTCGATTTTCGAACCATCAGTGCCAGTTCACCAAATAAAAAGAGGAACATAGATATTAATCAGTAATTTGCTTTGAGACGAGTCTAAAATACTATAGTCTACATTCATAATTTCACATAGAATCCTAGGAGTACTACCACAATAAACATATATTCATGCAAAATTATCAATCATTTTAAAAATCATCTATCATCAACTATCATCTCGCTCAGCAGTTTCTGGACCCTGCACAAGCAGAAATTTTACTACTCTATTCATTGTCTTTAGACCTGAAAAACAGTCTCTATATATATATATTCCGACAGTTGCTCCACTGACCGCTCCATTTATGGGTAGTACAGTACTATAAGTTTTTTATTTTTAAAAAACAACAACACATAATAAACCACACAAAGAGTTGGTTATTTCTGACTAGACCAGGTCCAGCCACTATCTTAATATGGCCCTCATCTAATTAGGCCTTACGTAGTACGTACACGTACGTAACATGTACACAATTGGTTTATGAATGACCGTAATGAACCACCCAAGGCCAAGGGCAAGGCCAAGACCAAGTTAATTCTTGGGCCACGACCGCTGGCACTGTTTCCCATTGACTACTGACTGTTTAGAATCTAGTGTGATTTGATTTCTTTTTAAAAAGTTTTAATCACTTCAGTTACCAAAATCAGTCTGTGTTCCAGTCAGTGTTTCCAGATATTAGAATGAGAGCATGACCCTAAGCCTGAGCTGAGGACCGAGGACCGGCCTAGTCCTACCCTAATTCCTAGACCATCTTTGCCTTTTAAAAGCCAAGGCTTAGCCTTAGGCTTTGTAGCTGGCCAGTAGGCCTACAAGTTGAAAGTTGCAGACTCGTATCAAACTTCATTCAATTTTACTTTTAGTTAGATTTGAAAACTAGTAATATTTAAACTTGTTTCTTCAATAATTTCTGACTGAGTACTCAATTAAATTGATATTGAGACTTGTCACTTGACATGATGATCATGATACTGATCTTTATTTAGACTCTCAAAACCAACATTTAATGGCCTGACCATTCGTTTTTGTGTCTACAAAATCAAACTTTCGCTTATTATTAAGTTGCCTGAATGCAGCAGCAAGACGGTACTAGGAATTTAGGTATGGTCCTACATACAATTTGTCCCCGCGGCTGGTGGCCCAGCAAAACACTAAATATCGCTATCTACCGTAGATAACGACCTACGCATAGTGGAAGGGTTAACTGACTAAAGCGTAAAACCTTATGAGGATTTTAGGCACACTTACCGATATTGCTGTAAACTCTTGATGGTTCAAATACTGCGTTCCGTTCCACTCAATATTCTGGACCCGATGCTCATAAAATTAGGCATTCAAAATGCCTCTTTGCGCCACAAAATGATTTCCAATTCCGATGATGGGTTGAGAAAGTTGTACTGTCGCACTAAATACGTGTGGATATAGCGATACTTCGCGATATTATCGATACTTAATTATTCCTTACTGATAATTTCATAGACATTATGCATGGACAAACTTGACTAATAAGGCATATCCATTACTAAATAAGGTAAAAGTTATGACGAAATTCTTCATGAATATTCATCAAAATGTATTCTTCTGCGCATGTGCGATGAACTTTCGCTTTCCCTACAAATAATGTTGGATTAACAGTTAAGAGATATGAGGGAGGGCAAGCGAACAGCTCATGAATATTCAAGACCTAGATAAATCGCTTCAAATTTGACACTTTTTTAACACGTACGTCTATGGAGAGTTACCCCCCTTGGTTTGTTATGTGTAGCGCCCTCTCTACCACAACTCAACTATATCTTTAAATGAAGTGTATGAACAAAAAATGAAAATTTTATTTTTTAAAGAATGTATTAATTTGAATATCTATAGTAATTTACAGAAATAAGGTCATACAATTCATATTTTTACCCATAAATCTGATATGTTCTTTATAATCAAACATTAGTTTTCACTACATAATTTCTTTAGACCATTTGGAATAATAATACAACAAAACACATTGGAATAGCCAGGTTCTTCCTTATGTTTTATATTGTTGTTTAAATTAATTATTTTATGTATTTCTTGTTTTTATACTTGCGTGTCACCCCCCCCCCCCCCCCCCCCTCGCCCCCGAAAAAAGTCACTAAGAAGTGGGGGCGTCAGCTTTACTGTCAGGAGCGATAAAACAAATCTCGGAGGGGGGGGGGGAATAATGTCTCCAGCCTTGTCGAGCCACATGTACAATATCATACAGAGGTGGTTAATTCCTGTGATTCTTGCAAATTCAATACATGTATGTGGTAATTCTTCATTACGGCTTGCTCTCTAATTCGTAACCATGTAAGCGTTTTCGTCACCATTTTAAGGGGGTTCGCGTGATTTTGTCTCTGGTGTTGACAAACACTAGCGATACTGTGATCGATTACTACTCAAGGTCATCACGATTAAAAAGTTCGTGACCTTAGACTCTTAATCTGGAAGCTGGTGTTTAGCTCAGATTAGAGGCAGTTTTTCATCCTCAACACTAACACTAACCCCAACACCATACTTGAAATCACCCAATGTCAACATAATTTTCAAAGTCAGTATTTCAGATGAATGCGAGCACTTGGAGGGAATTTTCACATTGATTCAAATCCAAACGAAAACTCACCACTACATTTTCAGAAAGATCCAATACTTATGTATAAGTCAAGTTTAGTGGTACATAAAGGGATCTAGTAACATTGTCAAAATCATGAATAACTCTAGCGGTTCTGACATGCATCATTGTATCCATATAATCCATAGAAGCATGGAATAGTATATATTTAGTTTTCAACATTTTCTTCCTTTATCAAGATATTACGAACAGTCACGTTCACGTCACGTTCACGTCACGTTCACGTCACGTGAACGGTTCTGTACCTTTTGTGAAACAGGTCACCCAAATCTACGAAGTGTAGGGTAAAGTGACCCAACAATTTGTCGTTTTCCATGCCGGTAAAATTCGAATCGTCACGTCTACCAAAACGTGACGTGAGTGTTTAATCATTATTTGTAAAAGTGAAAGCGCTTGTTACTAAGACTAGTCATGACGTCATCCAGAATATTCTCGACGACACAACTTTTCCTTTTTGTGCGATGGAATTCCTATGGAGATTGCGTGTTTAAGGATTTGTCGTAGCGCACAACAAATTGTATGTAAGTGAATGGGGACCGCGTACAAAGTATCAGAAGGTTGTTAGAGGGAGAAAATAAATCTTTCTAACAGATAACGTTAAATAGAAATGAATAATCAAATTAGAAACTGTGCTTATATTATGTTTGTCTAAACATTCGTGGTCCAAACGGGGATCGGAAACTGGTTACTCGCTACAGCCAACTGCGGACTGTGTCCGCTTAGGCCTAGCTAGCCACCCCGACCGCCAGGCGCCAGGGGCTCCGGCCGCGGCCCGTGGTGCTTGCCTAGCAGTACACGGTGAGGTGGCCAGCTGTTATTACCGGGTTTAGTTAACAACACAATTACTTCAAGGGTGACAAGTTACCAATTTGTTTTGAGCGTCCCTTTGGCCCTGTGTATGCATACTTCAACATTTATTAATTAGGCTCATCTTCAAATCAGACGGTGTGCAAATTATTTCATTATTACTGCATTATCAGAATATCTTTATGTACATGCAACACAGCCAATCCTCGAGCTTACACTACAATACATGCCCAAACTTCAAGATTACAGACTATAAGATTTTTTTCTTATATTTAAGCAGCCACCTATGAGGTGTCTTAAATTTAAGACAAAAATCTTACGCTGAAATGTTTATGGAATACCAATGCTTGTTTGCTTATAATAAGCAAAAAAACTTAGCAAATTTGCTTACCGAAAGTGCGTCTAAAATGTAAGCAAATTTGCTTACGAGGGAATTTAAGCAAAAATGCTTAGATCTAAGCATTTTTGCTAATAAGCAAAAATTCTAAGATTTCTTGCTTATATGTGTTTATGGAATACAGGCCCTGATGCGTCGCGACGATATCGACGAGATTCGAGAGCGAGGCCGAGGCGGGGCCGAGTCACAGTTTGACGACGCGGCGATCGAGTAAATTGCAGGCTAGGCGCCGGATTAAAAACAACAAACAACGAGACAAAACTCAGAAACTAACCACAATCCTTGTAACATTTATATGTTTTTCATTTCCAACAATATGTGAACTTAAATTGCCACATTTTGACTCTTGTGAGTTGTGAAAAGTGACAACTTTTCACTCTCATGCATGACTTGACAAATCAATTTTATCAGTGGCGTAGCTACGGGGGGGACATATATTCTGAAAAAACAATAATTTTGGGCGACTGGACCTGGTCTAGACTTTTTGCTTGGTCCTGGACTAGATATCTTCCACTACGACTAAGCCTACCCCCCCCCCCCCCCCCCCCCTCGCCGCTGACAGGATTTTTTCAACTACTTGATCCTGGTCTAGGTTTTAAAAAAAAACCTTGAAAAAATCGTGGGTTCGCTAGTGATTTTGTTGCCCCCCAATCAGTCCGACCACGCTACACCACTGAATTTTATTATCACACACAAGTAATCAATACGTGTAGAAACAAGTTATTTTGCTCAAAACCTATTCGTTAAAATTATTTCGCTATTTTTATAAAGAGGGACTTTCATTAAGGTTATACATATACATATGTATAACCTTATTGATTTCGTCAAGATTTGTATTATTAATCTTTTTATTATTCTTCCCAATTTTGTTCGTCGCATATCTCAAGATCAGATGAATCAATTGTCATGATACTTCACATGATGATAGATCATTGTCTACCTTAGTGCACTCAAACTTTTCAGTGACGTCACATTACTGTGACGTCATCAGGACGCCATTTTGTCAAATTTTAATTATCATCATATCTCAGTCATGAAATATCAATTTCAATTCAAATTTTGCATCAATATTTATTAGGTTAATGGTCATCTTTTAAGCTCATGCGCATGCAATTACACTCGGAGACGCGCGCGTACGCGTCCGTCAATTAATTTTTTTTTTTTTTAATGCTCAAAACCCTAACCCGAATAATTTACTATATGTTTCAGACAATTCTAAGCGTTTCAAAAATGTCCGCGCGTGCGCGTCGGCGCGCGCGTATTTGCGCGCGCGTATTTGCGCGCGTAAGGCAAATGAACAAGGAAAATGTTGTTTTTTCACATGTTTTGCAATCCTTACACATTCCTTAATGCACCCTATCAATTTGAGCCATTCTTGACTCATAATAACGGAGTACGCGCGCGTCAAAGTCAAAATTACGCGCGCACGCAAAATGGCAAAACATGGTAAAAACATTTTTTTTTTAATTCGGCCATAACTTTTTTTTAAGTCCATAAACACCCAATTTTCTTTTAATATTCGGATAGAGTATGAGTTGTAGATACGAATTCATACCTCATTTATGCCAAGTAAATGTTATAAAGTCATCATATTGACTGTTAAAGTTGAAAATGCGCATTTTAACTGATTTTAATTGATTTTGAAATCAATCACAGCAGACTTCCGACCATATCTCGCTAATTCTCCATTGATTTTCTCCCAGATCTCGATATGTTGTAGCTGAAGGTATGCTTTAAAAGTGCTGGGGTTTTAATTACCCAACAATATGAATTCCAGAACTATAATGTGCCTCTATACAATTGTGATTAGTCTGCCACGCGTATTTGCGCGCGTAACGCAAATAAATAAGTAAAATGCCGTTTTTCCACATATTTTGAAATCCTGATACATTCCTCAACTCACCCTATCAATTTGAGTCATTGTTGACTCATAATAACGGAGTACGCTCGCGTCAAAGACAAATTTACGCACGCACGCAAATTGGAAAAATATGGTAAAAACATACCTTTTTCATTCGGCCATAACTTTTAAAAAGTCCACAAACACCCAAGTTTATTTTAATATTCGGATAGATTATAAGTTGTAGATACGAATTCATACCTCATTTATGCAAAGTAAATGTTATGACATCATCATATTACGCGTTGAAAAGTCAATATCATCATATCGAAATTTCAATATGTATAACCTTAATTCGTCAAAGTGACGAATTCAACATCTAGTTTGTTGTTGTTTTTATTACATGTTTGTTTTTTGTGTACGTATAATTTGCGTGTATGGGAGGATATAACCTATACCATTGTGTCTGGGTGTGCATGCATTTGTCTAGCTGTGTCATTATCATCCTTTGATAAGTGTATGCGCTTTTCCTAACACCATACACGATACTTTATTATATAATGTTATTGTACATTATATATTTGTACATTTCATTGTATTAGTTTCACTAGCATTAGCTGCATCATTAGTACACTGAGTAATGGTAGCAGTGGCCGCACACATGTTTTTTTTTCAAAGGGGAAGGAGAGGGGGTTATTTCGTCAGCCAAATTTCTTTGAGCGGGGGGGGGGGGGGGGGGGGGCGGGGTTAGCTGTAGATATTTGGAGTCAATTAAAAACAGCCAAAACAGTATTTTGGGGGTACAGGAGAGGGTGACCCCCCCCCCCCCCCCTACCCGCCCCCATGGGTACGCCTATGAATGGTACATTTTGTTTCATTCATCTTCGGCCTGAACCAGCTATTTTGCCATTAGTCTCTTCTCAATGACAATTTACGTTATTTTTTAAAACGCCAGCGGCAATTTACGTGAGCTTTCGTAGATTGCATATAGCAGGTCAACAAATTGTTGGGTCACGTTACCCTACACTTCGTAGATTTGGGTGACCTGTTTCACAAAAGGTACAGAACCTGAACGTGACGTGAACGTGACGTGAACGTGACTGTTCGATACCAAGCCATGTGATTCACATGTTCAGATTTATAATTATCTATTAGATAGTCATAACCAAAGGCGTCGAAAAGGCAACGCGACGGAGCGCTGAAGACAACGCTAGGAATCGAGATAGTAGGGTCAGTGGCGTAATGAGCCCCAACTTTTGGGGGGGCTAAAACAAATCCGCATCACCACTATGTATAGCATGAAGAAAACAATTTTCTATATAAATGTGCACCCAAACAATTTACAGAATAATAATAATAATATAGGTTGTCCCGACCAATTTCCTACATTACGCGCCCAAATTCGTTTATGTGCATTCAAATTCATGCAATTGCTGTGGATGAATCGCTTTGGTCATTCAAATTCGTATATGGGCATTCGAATGTCAAATCGCGAACTTCAAAGTGGCAAATGTGCATTCAAGTTCAACATAATTGTATTGTTTGCACGTAGCACACGTGGAGTTTGACAAGAAACCCTTAGAGAAGGGTGGGGAGAAGGAGCCCGCCTATTTATTCCATGTCAGGGCCCATGCGGCAGAGCCCCGGTTAGCTTTTCTGATTTAGCAGGTTAGAAATGTTAAGATTATATAGGCAATTTCCCATCATTTGAATTTTATATTGTATTTCTGAATCCAAAATATTGGGGGGATCATAATACAGGCCATCCCCACACCTCAAATATTACGGTGATATATCCCCCCCCCCCCCCCCCCCCCCTGTGATCAACACCCATGGTTATAACTGTGCACAAAGTCAATACAATGAGTAAACAGATATCACTTTGCATTTTCGCTCATTACTCAGTCATATGACATTTATTTGCCATGGCATTTTCACACATCACTAATTGTGGACATATCAGATCACGAAACTACACAATACATTTCATCAATCATTCCCAAGTCTTTGCACATGACAACAAATTTACTAGATCCCTTTTAGACGGCTATTTGTTTGTGACCGTATACATTCGAATATCCATTTTTTCTCATTTTCTTCCAGTCAGCGACGATATCCGGCTAATCGGTAACAATACGTACGAAGGGCGAGTTGAAATAAAGTACGACGGCCAGTGGGGTACTGTTTGTGACGACAAATGGGACATCAACGATGCCAATGTAGTCTGCAGACAACTTGGATACCAAATGGAGAAATCAACTCCTGTGCAAGGTGCAATATTTGGTCCAGGAACCGGGAGGATATGGCTAGACGACGTGCAGTGTGATGGAACAGAATACAAATTGACTGATTGTCCATCCAACCCTATTGGCAGTCATGACTGTAGTCACGATGAAGACGCTGGTGTTATTTGCAGAGGTACGGGGGTTTGTTTTAACGTTAAATCGATTTTTTTTTATTTTATATTTTAGATAAGTTTTAACAATTTGCCTAAAAATAGAAAATACAAACTAGCAATTGTTTAAAGGGATAGTTGAGTTTTATTAAAGAGGGCGCTACACAAAATAATTTGTTGTGAGATAATGAAAAACTGAGTGTCAAATTTGAAAAAGCATACAATTTTAATGACAGAATAAACTGTTTTGATCCAAATCGGTTCAGAAATGGCTGTAATATGCATAAATATAACCATTTGAAATAATTGTGGGACCCACAATTATTCGATAATTTTGAACTAGCCGTTAACAAATTTTGTAAATGCTTCCTCTTTTCAGAAATTTACAAAAGAGGTTTTTAAAAAGTTTTTGATTATCTCTCTATCTAATCACTATTTCAACAAAACATCACGTGCACAATATTTTATTTGAAATAGTTTAAACCAATTGCCCAAATTCTCAACTTGTGGCTCAACTTTCGCCTGGCCTAAAAGACAAAGACTACTGGTAACACTTTGCACCAGCAGACTTATTGTCTCGTAACTATGGTCCCCGGAGATATTATGGTGGTTTCCTTTCATTATCAAGTCAATCCCTTGAGAGCTGCTTATAAGCATCAGGACAATGGGCCCTTTTAAATGCAATTCTTACAAGTATAACAGTGAAACAGGTCACCAGCAATACAACGTCCAGGATGATCCAGGACGCAATTTGGCCGATGACAAACTTTACCATAACTTAAAGGGGACCACCAGGCATATAACAACACATAACTATATGTTTTGGTACCATTTCGTGATATCAAATATATACCCAACATTTTCCAAAGGGTTGTGCAACTCATAAACAAAGCAATTAATTACCAGCACTTACGGAACCACTATTATTTCCTGGTTCCGTACGGGCCAAACATTTGCGAGTGCGCCAGTGCTATTCACGTGTACGTTTGGAGACAATAGAATCCCGGACGATTCGTTCGTTCTGGATAAAGTAGTCTTCGTACATGCAGACCCATGAACGCATGCTTTAGAATGGTGATGTGTTTTCCAATTATATATTTCTTTTCTGAAAACATATTTTTGTGAACGTGTTGATGGAATGGACTACTAAAGATGTTACCTTTCATTTACAAGAATATTATTTTTGGGTGGTGGTACCCTTTTATTTTAAAGGGCCCATTGTTTTGATGCTTATAAGCAGATCTCAAGGGATTGACTTGTTAATGAAAGTAAACCATCATAATATCTCCGGGGACCATAGTTACGAGACAATAAGCCTGATGGTGCAAAGTGTTACCAGTAGTCTTTGTCATTTAGGCCAGGCGGAAGTTGAGCCACAAGTTGAGAATTGGGGCCAATTAATTTTTAGAGAGCGCCCTCTTGAGTTTTAACGGCTGTTTTTATGATTACAGGCTTTTTACTTTAATATTTATGGGTATGTTTTATTCCTTTCGAGCACGGTAGAGTTATAATTGTTAGTTTGTAATGTAATGGTGGAGGTTTTGGTTACTAATAATTAGTTTGACCAAAACGGTACTCTCTCTACCAAAACTCAACTATCTCTTTAAAGGTTCCCGTTAAATCATTAAGACAATAAAGGCACCACTCAAACTTTTGTATGGAAACATGCAGTGCATAAAATTGTGAGCATTTTTTTGTTGTACTTTTTTCTTTTGATCATCTGTGACATGATACTTCCGCGTTCTCAAATACGCTCACCGTGAACTGGCTTATTAAAACCGAAAAGCTAGATACTGGAGTAACAATGAATTCAAATCATTTATTAGATGTTCGATGCCGCCACGGTCAACTATGCATTTAA
This sequence comes from Echinarachnius parma, assembly GCA_037951105.1. Lineage (NCBI taxonomy): Eukaryota > Metazoa > Echinodermata > Echinoidea > Clypeasteroida > Echinarachniidae > Echinarachnius > Echinarachnius parma. Next base: position 24,027 of record JBAMJV010012142.1, read on the forward strand.
TGTGCTAATTTGAATTGGGCGTTAATCTGTCTTGCAGGTGGAAAAAAACAGTGACCGTGCGGTTTATTTCATTCGCATTGACACGGCTCAAAGAAAGGTGTGCTTTGTAATTATAATCAATTTTCGCAAACCCGAACTCGAATATTCGAGTGTTTTTCAGTTATAGATAGCAAGTGTGTGCGAAATGAGAAATGGATGAAAATTTAAATATTCATAATCAAATTAACGTACTGGGATGCCTGGGCACTATTGCGAAAAAATCTTATCAACAAGAGTGATATCTCAAGATCACTATGTGTTAAAGTCAATTGTCGGATATTATCGGGAAAAGGTGTTTATCAAGTTTACCAATAACCATCGAATATTCACAAACGAAGGCACATTAATTGAATTATCGTGAAATTTCAAAATCTTCATAAGTTCATTAGCTAGTCAGTGGCTCTACTTGGCGGCATCGAAGATCGAACTTCAAATAAACCGATAAGCCCCACTTTTCCCTTTGTTCGCCTCCAGAATATAGACAGTTGTTTTAATTAATTATTGACAATTATTCATCCTTAGTAACTCCTTGATTAAAACTCTATTTGCATGCAGTACATTCTAAAGTCTCATCTTTTAATCCCAAGATACGTGAACAACGATGTATTGTTGACATTAATTCATTCATAAAACTTAGAAAAGGTGATAATTGCAATCAGTAAGTTAATAATATGATTCGGCTCTGTAGCCCGTGCCCAAAGCTTGAGTTGGCGGTTGAGTTAGTGCATGGATGCTTGTTAGGCGGTGCGCGGCGGTCCTAAGCTTTGAAAACATGAGCAACAACTAATTTGAAACGGGGCACTTTGGCCTCGCCCTCCACAATACCTATGACACTGGGTCTGGAATAGTAAAGCCAGGTGCCCACTTTGCGATCTGCGCCTAGCGATATAGAGCGATCTTGCCCGAATAGGAGCGATCCCCTGAGATCTGTGGTTAAGTCGCAAAGTGGGAACCAATGGCCGCACCAGATCGCTGTAACTCGCGTCCGCAAGGGTGGTGTCGGTTGCGGTCGCCGGGTTGTTGACATGTTCAAAAATCTGGCGACCAGAACTGGTGCGAATCGCACAGATGCGAGGTCGCTATCAGTTCGCGCTAATTCGCAGGCGCAGATCGCACAGTGGGCATTGGGCTAGCGACCTCGGAATCGCACCAGTTCGCCGTGAGTCAGCCCGATTTCATTGTGCACGCGATCTTTTCAGTGCGACTTCCCCTGGGAAATGACTTGGCCCCATTTCCACGCATGCGTACATGGTCGAGGAATACAGCCAGGAATTGGTCACGCTTGCTTGAATTTATATTATCATCTGCTTTTGGAATGTGTGCGCATGGCAAGCCGTTTGAATTACCATTGCTTAACAACAACAAATCATTTCTTGATATCAAGAATTCATTTCTTGATATCAAGAAAAGAATTCTTGATTCTTGCAGGGCGCCTTTGTAAAGCAGTTTTGCATAACTGAACATCGAATTTTTTATATCAAGAAATCATTTTCTGTTGTTAACCGATGGTAATTCTTGATTTCAAGAATTCCATTCAGGATTGTAAAACTGTCCGAATGACGTCACTCCCAATTATCCCTGGGTGGACCCTTATCCCTGTCACACCTGCCCGACATGCGAGCTAGAACGAAATATTTGAACATGTCCAAAACCTGGCGACCGCAACCGACACCACCCTTGCGGACGCGATTTACAGCGATCTGGTGCGGCCATTGGTGCCCACTTTGCGACTTAACCACATATCTCAGGGTATCGCTCCCATTTGAGCAAGATCGCTCTAGATCGCTAGGTGCAGATCGCAAAGTGGGCACTGGGCTTATAAAAAAAAAACTCGCAAAGCGGATTATGATGTCAAAACAAGCAAGAGTGAACAATACCTGGCTGTAATCCTCGACCATGCACGCATGCGTGGAAATAGGGCCAAGGCATTTCTCAGGGGAAGTCGCCGTGAGATCGCACGGTGGGCACCGAAAAGATCGCGTACGCAATGAGATCGGGCTGACTCGCGGCGAACTGGTGCGATTCACACCGAACCGAGATCGCTAGCAACTCGGGCTAGTTCGCAAGCGCAGATCGCATAGTGGGCACCCGGCTTTAGACAATAACAGACCTTGAATAAGCGTCATGCGCTTCTTTAAAAATGTACACATCCGCTAATATAATGGAACGGGTACACAGGAAGTTGTTAACATGACTTCCAAAATTGTGCCACATTCATTGATGTGTGAATTTACTTGGGAAAATGATAATCATTTTTAAGGCAATTTATTAGGTTTAAGAGGATAACAAATTTAGCATGATTGTGAATCTCCAGGTTACAGGATACTGGTCGATGAAGTCCAGTTTCTGCAGAAGTCGACATCTTCCACAAAAAGGCGGAGGCGGTTAATTTTTGTGTAATTTTGTTGTCCTTAAATTACAAGGAACTGAACTAATTTGCCACACTAACAATTTTGATAAATATCTATTTGAACTTTTTGGGCACGCAATCATAGATGAACACCGATAAAGGTAGATCTGATGGACATTATTCTATATATTTCCGTGCAAGTCATATTTTATTTGCCATGATAAAGGCAAAACATTATTTTAAAGCAAATCTACATCTGCGGTGGACCTGTAATAACAGGTTCCCGTCTGTGACGAGGCATCGAGGGAAGCATGGATATGATGTGTGAAATTAAATACATCATGATATCTCTAAAGTTGTGATTGAAATAAATCGTAATGTTAAATGTTTCAGTAATTAGTTCAATTCTAGAACTTTGTTTTCTTCAGTCTTTACGAATATTAGATTGGTTGGAGGTTCCGGTCCACATGAAGGGCGAATCGAAATAAGTTACAACGACGAATGGGGTACTATTTGTGACGAAGGATGGGATATTGACGATGCCAACGTCGTTTGCAGAGAGTTGTTTTATACTGAAGGAGCGGTGCATATAGATACGTTATTCGGTCACGGAACAGGAACGATATGGCTTAGCAATGTGGCATGCGAAGGTGACGAAGAAAGAGTCGCACATTGTCCGGCAGTGTATAACGGAGACAATCGTTGCCAGCATAGTCAGGATGCAGGGGTTGTTTGCAAGATACCAGGTGGGCACGTCGTGTCGGTTGTTTAAATCGATGCGTTTATATGGAGAAAAAAAAAAAACAAACAAACAAACAAACAAATATAACATAAACATGAATTTTTCAGCGCTAAACCAGTTTCCGCGTATTTGGGCAAACCTACCCGAATCGCTGAAGACTGGGGTGGTGGAATCCGTGGAACTTTCACTATCTGCTTGGATTTTTCAATTACGCCGCCATTTATATGTTAATAATAAGTTAACCGTCACCGGAGGAGCTCCGCCTCTCGCATTAACACACACTAATCAGAGACGGAGCCATTCGGGTCGTGTGTATACAATTGTATTTGTATTTGTATTTTTTGCTCAATACCGTTTTTATTAATGAACGCTTTTGTAATTGTCATGATTCCTCCCTGTACTGTTATATGTTAAGTAGGTCACATGAACTGGGAAAGATGACCTTCGGGTTAGAGTTATTTAGTTAGCCTGTTTCTTTCCCTGGCATCCATGTGACCGTTTCTTTATATAGTCCGGGAGCCAATTCTCAGAAGAGGCCTTGATAAGGAGTTCGTGCAACACCCACCACAGATTAGTTTGTCACTCTTGGGTGTTTCGGGGGTGTGTCAGGAACAATTCTAGCCCGGATGTACAGTTGATTTCTGGTAGCAACACTATTATTTTTATCAATTAATTATGCAAATTTATGCAGAAAAATTCCTTTTTTGTCTGTAAATCACTAAATATGGCTCAGAATATGCTGATTTTGTGCATGAATATTATGTATGACTCAATTAGTTACAGGTTTGCAACATTACAAATTGCGACAGCCAAATTTTCCTTATGTATTTCTTTGTTTTTGGAATTTCTCATGCATTTCTTAGTTTTGTTCAACTTTTGTTTTTTATTGTTTTTTTGAATGGAATAAATCATTGACCATTATCCAACAATTTTTATCCCAAAATGTGACGATTGCAGTGGTTAGAATGAAAATAATAAAGGTTTTGTGTATTCTAGGAAAAAAAGCCATTTCCATAGGATTTGTACACAAAGCACAAAATTGAGCAATTTTCGGGCCAACATTACTTACAAAAGGTCATGTGGCTTCGGAATGGTATACTCGGTTATCGCGAATTTGGTTCTCAGAAGTTGCGCAAGACTTCAATAAAAACAGCTTGTGTAGTCCCGTGGCGATACCTGCGCGCGTTGCGGAATTATCACGCAAAATGTCAAGGGGGATTGGGTGGATTCCACCCCACTGGTGAGCAGTACTCTGCAGTACATGCTCACCAGTGAGAAGGAATCCACCCCAACCCCCTTGACGTTTTGCGTGATAATTCCTCAACGCGCGCAGGTATTTTCTGCGCAACTACATGAGCTTTTTATTGAGATCTAGCGCAAGTTTTGAGAAGAAATGTGCGACAACCGGGTATACCGTTCCGAAGTCACACGACCTTTTTGTAAGTGAAAGTCGGCCCGAAAATTCTTCAATTTTGTGATTTGTGTACTAATCCTATGGAAATGGCTTTTTTCCTAGAATACACAAAACCTTTATTATTTTGAATTCTAACCTTTGCAATTATTACATTTTGGAATACAAAATTGTTGGATAATGGTCAATGATTTTTTCCACTGAAAAAACAACGACAAAACAAAAGTCGAAAAAAAAAATTACATGAGAAATTCCAAAAACAAAGAAATACATAAGACAAATTTTGCTGTCGTAATTTATAATGTTAAAAACCTGTTAATTAAGTCATAGAAAATATTTATGCACAAAACCAACATATTTTGAGCCATATTTAGTGATTTACAGACAGAAAGGGAACTTTTCTGCATAAATTTGCATAATCAATTGATAAAAATAATAGTGTTGCTACCAGAAATCAACTGTACATCAGGGCTAGAATTGTTCCTAAGACACCCCTAAAACACCCCAAAGTGACAAACCAAATCTGTGGTGGGTGTTGCACGAATATATTTTTTGCTGGTCCTGGCTCCCGGACTTATACCTAGTATGATGATTGTTTGTGTATGTTTAATTTGCCGAATAAAAATGATAATAATAATAACTCATCACTTTTAAAGGGAATTAGTAACATTGTCCAAATAGTCAGGTTCACTATGTATGGATTTTTACTTTCGTTGGAATGTTGTGGAGAGTCTGAAAACTATACATTTTTGGAAACCTTATAGTATAAGCAATCAGAAAAACAATGTTTCCATTTGCCCCGAGTCCTTTATGGCCGCAATCTTGGATTTTTCAAAATGGCCGCCATCAAAAGGGTTTTCGTCAATATCCCAGCTACTAAATAACCTAGAAATTTGAATTTGACAGCTAAACCACCATTTTCAGGGCTAAGGAATCCAATGGTAATCAGAAAATAATGTGTCCATTTTTCCTGATACCTATATGGCCGCCATCTTGGATTTTTTCAAAATGGCCGCCGTAAAAAGGGTTTTCGTCAATATTCCAGCTACTAAATAACCTAGAAATTGGATTTTGACAGCTAAACCACCATTTTCAGGGCTAAGGAATCCAATGGTAATTATAAAAATAATGTGTCCATTTTCCCTGATACCTATATGGCCGCCATCTTGGATTTTCAAAATGGCCGCCGTAAAAGGGTTTTTGTCAATATCCGAGCTACTAAATAACCTAGAAATTCGATTTTGAGAGCTAAACCACCATTTCCAGGGCCAAGGAATCGAATGGTAATCAGAAAAATAATGTTTCCATTTGCCATGACACCTATGGCCGCCATCTTGGATTTTCAAAATGGCCGCCGTAGAAGGATTTTCGTCAATATCCCAGCTACTAAATAACCTAGAAATTTGATTTTGACAGCTAAACCACCATTTTCAGGGCCAAGGAATCCAATGGAAATCAGAAAAATAATTAATGCTGTTGTACAAAGCACCCAAGAGTTCCAAGGTATGTACCACCATTCTTGAAGAAGGGTGCCATTGTGTTATTCGCAGTAGATAGCACAGACTTTTCAGAGGACACTGCTGATGGGAAAGGAACCACCCATGGAACGATTACTGCTTTATACCAGAATGCAGACGTTTTTTGGAGAACCAGTTGCACCACCATTTAAGTATATCTGTTATTCCATACTATGTAGATATGCTGCACTGTGATAAGCCAAAACCACAGCTTCCCAAGAGAACAGACCACTTTGTCACCAGCAAGGGAATCTCAGGATCCTACCAGCTGTCACAACTGGGATGGATTGTTGCTACTGCTTTATCTAGAATGGAAGCAGTGAAGCATAGAACAATATTCCAGGCTGGTTATAGGATACAACTCACTGTTGTCTGAAAGCAAGCCATTGACCCAGTTCGAAGCCTTTCCACTACTCCCAGAGGTGGCACCGCACACGAATGGTCAACCCTGCTGACTGTGATCATGCAAGCAAGTCAACTGAGAAATCTGGCTGTTGGGGAAGATCACCCCACTGTCATTTCAATTGACATGGCTCTTTATGAGAAGGTGGTCCAACTGCTAGATGCCAGACCTGACCTGAAACGCACAGGTGTTCCATGCACGACTCGGAGAGCTACATGTTGTCATGGCTGCCCTCCGCGCTCTTGGTGTCTCCATGGAGAACTCTGGTATTGATGATGCCTGTATAGAAGCTGATGTCAAGGCAAATCCTGAAAAGTACCCATTACAAGCGTGCTCTTCATGCCCACACCTATTCATATGTAGCTCTCTATGAAATGGTACTAGAGGAGTTCTTCAAGGACAACTCACAACTGAAATAGGTCTGTCTGAAGGCAACTGAGGGCGTTGAAGCTGCCTGTTCTGAGGGGAGCACGCACACAAAAGCTGAGTCTGTGAAACAAGCAAACATCTCTCCACTTTTTCTCACAATTTTCCAAGAATGGAAGAAACAGAGATCCAAGAATGCAATGTTCAAGGCAATAATGAACTACCTACATCGAGTGGAAGCAATCATGTTCTTCGTTGCTGCAACCCGGAATGCCGACCGGAGCCTTAATCTCCAAGCCGGAGAGCAGCTGAGCAAGCTCTTCTTTGCCTTTGACCGAATCAAATACAAGCGACTCTGGCCCAGATACATCACAGACATGCATGATCTGAGGACCAATCACCCTGAAACCTGGGAAGAGATGCAAGCATGCGACATTGCAGTCACGAAGGATGACATTCCCTTTGTATCCATCGGGGCGGACCATGCATGCGAGCATCTCAACAAGCTGATGAAAATTCATTCTGGACTCGTCGGCATCACAAAACAATTCCAATGCTAGGCAGAGATTCTTCATGGTCGCACCAGAACTCTCCCGTGTTGCAAAAGAGTTCAAGAGTCAGTTTGACTAATTGGAACCTGACAAAACCAGGGGGCATCATGACCTTGGGCCAAGTGCTGTCAAGAAGGAGCATGATGTTATCGACAAGATCAAGGCAGCCATACTGAAACATGGAAACCCATTTGCTGCTGAAGGTGACAAGCTGCTCAATGTGATCACTCTTGCCTTCATTCCTGATAAGTATGCACCAACGATCTTGAATGCAGATGTGACTGGTCAAAAGCTGTATGAAGACTACATGTTAGAGCGAATCAATGGAGATGTCAGCCTATGGGCACCAGTAACGAAGGAGAATAACAAGATGTTCATGTCTTCAAACAAGAAAGCCACAGTAAAACTTCGAGACAAGACTGTGGATCTAAAGGAGACCAAGGACTTGTATGGCAGACTGATGGTCCTGGTCAGGTCCAGCAGAGACATCAACCAGAAAGAGGCCATTGGGAACCATAAATTCACTTTGACACCAAGAGCTTTTTTTGGACCCAGATGGTACAATCCTGCCATGCCTGTACACATCGAAGCTGATCCACCTCCTCAGCAAGTTGGCAACATCATAAACTCCACAGCAGCCAGAAGATTGGATGGACACTACACAATATGCTCCAAGTCGCAAGATAGCCCTTGTAGATGGAATGGTTCTTCTGCAGCAGATGGCCAAGAAACAAGCAATCATATTGACAGTCAAAGGTCTCAGTGAATGATGCAACGACAGGATGATGTCCCTCACACGAGATTATGATGAAATCATCCTTGTGTTGGACACGTACAGGGATTATCCTCTGAAGAGTGCTACCAGGGATACACGAAGGCAAGGAAGAGCATTAATCCAGTATCAGGTCAGAGATGACACAAACATAAAACACATCCCAATGAGCAGGTTCCTTTCACATGACAAGACGAAGGCTGACCTGACCAACTATCGTGCTGCAAAGACTCTATAGTACAACAGTACATCACACAAACTGGTCATCACCTCTTCTTAAAGTACCTGAGCGAAGGTTTAAAAATGCTTGTAACCTAAATAATTTTGGCATCATCGCAAAGGAAATGTTACATTCTTCCTAATAATTCATATATATTTTGTCAAAAATTGTCACAGAATTGATTAATCTGCAATCTAAAGCGATGAAATTTCGACCCGTTATTCGCCCTTGGTCAGCCCGCTGTGTGGGGGTACGATTAATGACGTCACATGTGTGAAGAGCGCATGAGAGCGCTCCAAAGCCCGTGGGCTTTGTGTACTGTAGGTGTATGTGTATACCCTCCGAACGCTAAGTATTCTCATCACAATGCCTGATCTTCAGGAGGAACTGCTAGTGCTACTAAATGTAGACATCAAAGTTGATGTAAACAGCTCCACAAAATATAATGTCATTGGTATAGTGATAGTGATGATGATGATGATGATGATTTTGATTATGATGATGATGATGATGGGGATGTAGGAGGGATAGAATGAGGAGGACGAGACGGAAAATACCATGAATTCATTCTTCAGTAAAGTCACTAAAAACACTTCTACTACTAGTACTATTTAATTGCGAATATTAATTATATATGCACCGTTATTTGAACTGCATGACATCATAAAATGCAAAACTTCTCACAACAAAAGGAGGGTACACTGTTGTTTTATCAATGCATTTTGCAACATTTTACTTTTGACTTTGCCCCATATTCGGGTGTCATGCGCATTCCATGATAACATATTCATGGCAAATGTCATATCAGTTTAAAGTGGGGAATACAAGCCTTCCAATCATACCAAACTCATGAACGGTAATAAAGTAACATGAGAGATATAAACGCTCAAACTTGAATTGCGGAACTTCTTGTGAGGGTTTTAATACACAGTTATATACGTCTCGCTCTACACTCTAGGCGGGGGACTCGCACGTGTGACGTCATTAATCCGTACTCGGTAATTCCCGTTTCAAGCCATATAGAAGTTCTGAGAAGGGTCTTGGAAACACGCTTCTTATCGCGTTTTATTGATATTTCAAGACTTAACCCGTTTCTTCCTGGAACCGAGTTAATACGGGCCCCGTGTCACACACTCACACCCGGGAACCGACTATACTCGGTTCCGAAAATACCACACTCATGACACTATTTAATCGTCTAAAAAGCTATATTCTGAATGCAGACATACTGAATTTGTTATATCACTTTAAAGCTAATAAAATAAGCTATCGAAATATCTCAGACTTGTCACGTATCATGAGTTTTACAGCAATTGGTAACTGTATAAAGTATGTAATGTTACTTACAAAGTTGAAATAATTTCGTACAGCGGTGAATGTACGATGTACCAGCCAAAATTTAGAGAAATTGAGTTTCGCTTGGACAGGCAGTATTCCCATTACGCGTACAATAATAGTGGCAGCGAAATATTCCGTGCGTGCGCGCCATGCCAATAGAGATTGTACGTGATTATGTATGCATAGAGCTGTATACAGCTGCCTAACCGGATCTTCACTGTGGTATAGAATACATTTCTATACAAGGTTACCGGCCTTTTGTGGGTTCACCACCACAACCGAAAAAATCGATTTCTCTGCACGCACACACGGCCGCTGATCTTTTGTGTGGAGGCCTTGGCTCGTATAAGTGAAAAGAATCTCGTTTTGGGGGTCGATAGATGCGCTTTTATTTTCGGAAGCAACCGGTTAATAGCAGATGAGTTGTGTTCTGGTTGGTATAAGCTTCCCGTACATGTATAATTTGTCTATTTTGTGATATTTTGTGATATTTCTTCGCTCAGCTACTTTAAGGGTATACCAGGAGCAACGAAGACTTGCTTTTCCAGGACAACAATCTTGAAGAAACAGACACGCTGTTGATCTACCAGGCTGTCATGGCATCAAAGCGCAACTCATCGGATGCACATATGGTTTGCTGTTCCCCAGACACAGATGTCCTTGTGTTAGTCATAGCAAACTATGACTTCATGCTGAAGAAAACTTCCATTTCCATGGCCTCTAGGGTTATGGTGATAGAGCCAATCTGGAGAGCCATAGGGGCAGAAAGAGCGAAGGCTTTGCCAGCCTTCCATGCGTTCACTAGCGCTGACAACACTGGAAGGTTCTCTCGTATAGGCAAAGCAACCTGGCTGCAAGTCTACATGAGGGCATATAGACATGTAATCAGTTCTATGCAGATGCTTTCAACAGAGGCAGAAGTGACCGAAACTGTGCTGGCCACTCTGGCTATCTTCGTCTGTGCAGCCTATTCCCCCAAAGGCATCTGCATCAAGACCATCTCCGAACTGCGATGACATCTCTTCTGCAAGCATATGGCAGAAAGTGACAAGCTACCTCCTACCCTGGGAGCTCTGAGACAACATATCCTGAGAGTCCATATCCAAGCCAGAGTGTGGGGACAGGCCAGCATTGCCCTGCAGGATACAGTAGGATCCCCTGCGGAATGGCTACCACAAGGAGTCTGATGGCCAGCTAAAACTAACGATTACAGATGCCCTTCCAGCTACAAAGGCCATCATCGAGAAGGTTAGAACAAATAACTTATCCGGCACCGATCTTTGCCAGTGCAGCACTGAGTGTCAAAATGATGAGGACACACAGAACAAGTATGAAACTGATGATGACGATGATGGTGATGATATGTAAAGACTCCTTGGCTGCCTAAACGATTAAACATATTTCTGCCATGAGGAGCATGTTTGTTCTTAATAGACACTAACTTAGTGGAACGTTCATGTCTGATCACTTGTAAAACATTCAGTAAAACGAAAAGTTTTAGTCAAATAAGTTTGTGGTTGACACCATTGGATTCCTTGGCCCTGAAAAAAGGTGGTTTAGCTGTCAAAGTCAAATTTCTATTAATGGCAGCCATTTTGTAAATCCAAGATAGCTGCCATCTAGGTATCAGGGTATATGGAAACTTTTTTTTTTTCTGATTGCTTATACAATAAAGTTTCCGAAAATGCATAGTTGTGATACTATCTACACAAATCTCCCTTCCAGCTCCAAAGGCCATCATTGAGAAGGTTAACTGTCAATGCAAAACAGACTGTTCTTCTGCCAGATGTTCTTGCAGAACAAAGAACTTGCTGCACTGATCTTTGCCAGTGCGGCAGTGAGTGTCAGAATGATGAGGACACACATAACAAGTATGAAACTGATGATAACGATGATGGTGATGATACATGTGTATGTAAAGACTCCTTGGTTGATCACTTGTAAAACATTCAGTAAAACGGACAATTTCAGTCAAACAAGTTTGTGGTTGAATCTAGCTTTTTTTTTTCTATACCATTGGATTCCTTGCCCCTGAAAATGGTGGTTTTACTGTCAAAATCAAAGTTCTAGGTTATTTAGTAGCTGGGATATTGACGAAAACCCTTTTATGGCGGCCATTTTGAAAAATCCAAGGTGGCGGCCATATAGGTATCAGGGCAAATAAAAACATTATTTTTCTGATTACCATTGGATTCCTTGGCCATGAAAATGGTGGTTTAGCTGTCTAAATCAAATTTGTAGGTTATTTAGTAGCTGGGATATTGACGAAAACCTTTTTTACGGCGGCCATTTTGAAAAAATCGAAGATGGCGGCCATATAGGTATCAGGGCACCTGGAGACATTATTTTTCTGATTACCATTGGATTCTTTGGGCCTGAAAATGGTGGTTTAGCTTTAAACATCAAATTTCTAGGTTATTTAGTAGCTGTGATATTGACGAAAACCCTTTTTACGGCGGCCATTTTGAAAAATCCAAGATGGCGGCCATAAAGGACTCGGGGCAAATGGAAACATTGTTTTTCTGAATGCTTATACTATAACGTTTCCAAAAATGTAAAATGTTCAGACTCTCCAAAAAATTCCGGCGAAATTACATAGTGAACCTAACTAAAATCCTCAAGATCCAATTGGACTTGGAGTTCTAGCGGTTCCCTTATACCTTGTATTAACAATAAAAGCATTGGACTGGTTTTGGTTTTTCAAATTTCCCTTTCGTTAAAAGGATATTTACGATTTAATTGTTCAGATGTTAAATTATCCAGTGGACCGCGAAAACCGTGTACAAAGGGAATTCAATTAGTTAGTGAATATCACTTTGCATTTTTGCTCATTACTCGGCCATAACGTCCATTTCAAGTAGAATTTCATTGAAAATCACAAAATATGAGAATAATGCATCACTAGAGAGCTAGGGGCTAACAGATTGACATGAATACTCTTTTATGTCCCATACCAACACGATAACCTAGCACAACAACAAAATAAAACCCCACCGCAAGAATCGAAAACAAGCGCTCTTTGTACTAAAAAACGCCAATGTTTTGATGACGTCATGTAGCAGTCAGGACCACTTTCGCTTTTCCACTATCGTGAAAATAGCGGTTTCCCACTATTCTCCAATCAATGTCGCTAGATGGCGCATATATCGTTGCGATAGTGCCATGCGATACTATCGGTGATCGAAATAAAATAGAATTTTGTACAGCCGTTTTTTACATATATGCAGTTTTGTGTCCGTCATTCTCGCCTTCCGCGTGCTAAGTGTATCTTGCCGTTCTCTTATCATGCCGAGCTATACGCCTCTCTCACACGCTCCCTCCTTTTCTCTCGTTATTTCGCACCGTACCAGTTCGTACGGCATCAAACACCTGTCGCGTAAGTCAATGCGCGAATCAACCGTTTATTTGAAAAACGAACCCGCATAATCGAGCAAGATTTTCTTTAAATGTTCTGGCCAGATCATTTAGACAAACTTCACACCATTAGTTTAATTATCAAGGATGCTACACATTTACTATTTAGATGATCTGTCCAGAACCTTGGGCGAAAATAAATGTAATTTAATTGAATGTAGTCGTTGCACAAATATCCCCATTGCCACAACACGTGGAACCGAACATGACGCAATACTGCGTATCACGTGATAATCGCGGAAAAGCGCTTTTCCGCTATTTTGGCCGATAGTGGAAAAGCGAAAGTGGTCCTGACTGTGTAGTATGCGAGTTATCATTA